>AYJT01089705.1:0-12855 GCA_001278415.1 Ocimum tenuiflorum | reverse complement strand
AACCTTCATGTGACTGCCCTATTTCATTCATAAAATTTCTGATATTCGATCCTAAGATTCTTCTGCTGTTTGCAAAATGAATAAGAAAAACGTAAATAAATATCGTAAAATAATTCCAATCCTAAATGAATAATGAAATCCAGCCCTCTTTCGAACAAGTGTATCAATTGCCGACTCCTTAAAACAGGCTAAACAGCCTCATCCTCAAGGCTAGAAAATTGATTGAAGGGTTGCAATAAATGACGTTTAATACATATATGCCACCACACTGATTTTTAGACCAACAGATATATTGCACATATAACTTCAAGAAGTATATCAAGCGTTTGAAGGTCTCCAAAATCTGCCTAACATTTTTGCAGGGTAAAAATGGTAGCATGGTGGAAAAAATCCGAAGATCTCGTACATAAGCTGAATTGAGGTTATGTAACCGGTAATTCAGCATTAATTTCGTGAATTAAAGGGTGAGTTGCATTAGGTTGCCTAGGCCATTACAATCAGAATTCCATGTAATTCTAGTCAACAACATCTTCAACCAACGGTGATGCCAGTATTCAGCCACATTGTATGCAAAGTCTCTGTCTGCACAACAGACACTCAATGGAGGTGCTCTACTTCCAGGAATGAGCAAGTAAACTGAATGCAGAGGTTTGATATCATATAGCAGTCTATCCTATAAGGCATGATTAGAGCCTCAAATGGAGCACTTGTAGGACCTGTTGCAAATATCGTTTCAAGAACATTTTTGTCTGACTTACTAGGCAACCAGAAATTATCATCACTTTCCATCAACTGGTCCAAGATTGCATAGAAATATTGGCGAATTGGTCTCATAACAGAGAACAGTAATCAATCCATAAAAGAACCAGTTTCCAAGAATGACACAAGGAACTGTATCTTGCTACATGCTGAAATGTAATTTAGCATTAGACCTCCAAAGCCATTAGGATTTCTTTTACATAGTTCCAAAATAGCATCTATATCAACATTTACCACGTATCTGAGGTTTTCGCAATTAATCATATATTTGAAAGACTTCAAAATGATAAATTTTAGTGTTTAACCCAAGTTAAGAGTTTATATTGATGGAACTATGCTATCTATTATTATCATATGGGATTTCGAAACCCAAAAGATTGTTGTTGAATTTTCGTCATGCTTTTGATTTAATTGATTTTCAAACATAAATTAATTTGAATCAAGCAAATTAAATTAATTCATCTCGTGTTCTATTTTACGTTATAGACGCAAGTGCAAATCGCATAGGGAAATTAACAACCAGTCAAGTCAATCAATAAAATCACATCATTAAAGTACGACTTCACCTAAACATGCATGAAACAAGATGATTAAACACAATAACAATACGTCGAAAACAAACAAAAATTCGAGTAACCGATTGCTAAAATGCTAAGAAAATACAACATCAAGACATTGACTCACCAATCCCTCTACCACCCCCTTCCTTGTCACTCACCACATATCACTTAGCTTGCTAATTCCTTACAAAGTACAACTACTATGATACCAAACTTGTTTAAACAAGCAAGTGAGATTATCAACTTGTCTGATTTCTTAAGTTAAGATCATATATTATATAGTAAATACACTCCTCCCTCATTTCTCCCTTCTTTAGTTAAGATCATAAATTATTTAGTAAACACACTTGGAATTTCTTTTCAATTGGCATACAGGAAAGAAAAACAAAAGCACATTTCTCTTTCTTTCTATAATGAAAATCGGCCACTTAGAGATAAAGGGAAGGAAAATTTTTCTGTATCATGTTTCGTTCATATTCAATCAACCTACGAAATTGAAGAGTTGTAGCACTACTACTACACACATTCACTAAGGTAAGGAAAGATAAATGTTCTCCTAATTTTCCTCTTGTTATTCTTGTGGTTGAAAGTTTTACCACGTCAATTTCTTCATCTTAATTTGAACTCTTAGCTTAACAACGAAGTACTAACGACACAAAAATCTGCATGCGCAAACACTTCTACAAGGTAAATTAATCATGTTAGAGAAGAGCATGACCTACAATTTGAGTTAAGATGATAAAAATGAGATAGCCTCGAGATATGGATTGGGCATGTAGGAATGGAATCAAAAGCTAATAAGACAAAACATGTTAAAGAGGAAAGATTCTGAGTCATTGGATTAGATGTGATTGTTGGTTGAGATGATTAAATCAATTTATCCACACAACATTTTTTATTTTCCTTGTTTAGCTAAAAAAATTATGCTTATATAGTTCATATTATGATAATTTTGTTCAAATATTATATTTGCCTAGTTCATGTATCATGTTGCTATTTTAAGAATTATGCTCGTTAAAAAAGTGTGCTTGGTTGGATCATATATTATACATCTTCACACAACCCCATGTACATGTTATTGTGGCCCCCACCCAACTTTTTTGGGATATAATGTGGTTCACACTCTATTTACAAGGAATAAAACATATCTTATTCTATTGTTTAATTTCCTAATTATAAAAGCAATGGGCAAGATTCTCACCTCGTTAACATGTATGACTTTCTAGCATGGATCCCAACCCTAATCAACATGTGTTATTGTAAGATAAATCATGTAATGATTTAACTAGATTGCATGCATGATATTAGTGATTTGAGAATGAGAAATTAGGAATTAGGTTTGAATGAAATATTGATGATAAACATGATATAAATGTGAAATCTTGTGAAAAATATTTGTAGTCTTGTAGTTGGACATGGGACAAAAAGAATTTGCAACACTTGTATGACGTATGAAATAGAAGTATACGCATCTAGAAAGGCTTGTTCTATTAGTAGCATGAAGGGAAATTTTGTGTAGGTAACATGACTTGAATTGGGTTTTGAAACCACTGAGAACACTTGTAGAGAATGTGTTGTGGTACATAAGAAATATGGGAGTAGGAAAAAATTAAGCTAGAATCAAACATATCCGAAAAGTTTAAACAAGAAAATTTCAAAGTCTCGAAGCGAATCCATGACCAAAACTTGGAGCCAGTTATTTCAAAAGTTTAAGCCTTCCAATAAAATAGACATCAACGATTTTCAACTAAGCCAAAGATAGTGATTCTCACCTCAAATCAAGATCGCTTATTTTGAACTTTTACTTGATTTGATCACTTTAACTCCCGACCATTCCAACACAGTTTTTGCAATCCCTTACCTCATTTTGGAAGATAGGCTTGTATAAAAGAAATTTCATAACCTAAGAAGTTCAACATTGACATAAAAGAATTTGATTTCATTTGCAATCCTAACCCATGCAAATTATATACTTGAACATACAAGCTTTAATGAGAGGATCTATCTAGAAAATAATCCTATATCTTTGAAATCTTTTTTATTCGGGATACAAACAAGAAATTAGGGTTTTATAATCTGAACTCAAAGTGACGATTTCATGAATAAAACAAATTGCATCTCATGCCTAAGTAACCACGATTAGTGCTCTCGAGGTGTCAGCACCCAACAGCCAGGTATAGTGACCGAGGAAGGAGGACTCCTCAATTCACACAACGAAAAAAAATAGAGTCATTGTATTAATGAAAAATTGAGTGCTACTTGAAATTAAATTGATTTATTAAATCCTATATGCTTTTATATTGAATTGATAGTGAAAGAAAGATATCATAGAGTAAGGCAAGATGTGAGGTCTGACAAAAGAACTTATGCAATATGATGATCTAAAAAGAAATAAATATACTTATAGACACAATGGTACATGAAATTAGGTGGAAATCCGTGTGTTGGGTCGTTATCGTGTAAACCTATTAGTGACACGACCCTTTAAAACCCAACACGACCTATTAAGAATATGGTCGACACAAACTAGACACGAACATGATAATTATCTTATAAGAACCCGATCCGATAAACAGGGTAACATGAATTCGACACAAACACGACACAAAAAATGATCTATTAAGAATCTATTCTAATAAGGATATGATTAAAAAAATAAAATACATATTTTTTATTAAACTCTTAACTGGTAACATGAACCCCACGGGAACATGATTTGTTTAACGGACCTAACACGAATCAAACACAAACATGACACAAAATTTTTGTGGACTTAACAGGTCGACATTGTAAGGACACGAACACGTTAAGCCTTAATGCTAACCTATTATTTTCGTGTGGATTCGTGTCACGTTATCATGTCGTGTCAAAAATTGTCAGCCTTACATGAATTGATATGCTCCTATCTCATGTGGATGCCGAATAAGCCTGCGGGCTAAAGCATTGTGGATATTGTTGGTGAAGGTTAATATTTTTGTCATTTAATTTGTTTTTTATGATTTACATAATAAAGCTACTTTTAATTTCATACAAATTTTTAGTTACTTCTCTGGGTTCTTGTCATGGACCTGTAATGGATTGTGGTTATTTTGTATCTATCAGCCCATCTTGTTTTAGGCCTTTTAAGTAATGTTTATGTTGTGGCCCAAATATTGTGTATACAACATATGTTGATGGAGTAATGAGAATAAGAAACAAATCAATATTCTCCCTAAATTTCTCCTCTCGCCTCTAAATTCTCTCTTCATTCCTTCTAAAGTTCTTCTCATTTCTTCACATATGATTCTTATCAAATTCCCACAATACCATGAATTATCACCAAGTAGAGGTTATGGTCATTGATCATCACAAAGGGGCAGAAATCATCAGAATTGATTTCGACAATTATTCAACGGTAGAAATTATGACCATAGATTCTTACCACGGAGAAAACAACATATTGATGGGAAATATAAAGGCATAACCAGCAATCATTTTAAGTAAGCACTTGTAAGATCAAAATATAAGTAAAGAAAAAGCAAAGAATGCATTACCTGTGTACTTTTCACATACTGCTCGTGCAATTCCTGAATCTGCAGTTCACGTGATTTGACCTGTTGAACCATCATTTCAACCTGCCTACTTTTGTAATCCTGTTGATTTTTCAGCTCATACTGCTGCTTCAAAGCCTAATAAAATCAATAGATGTAAGAATATTAAACCCAAAAATACAACCATTACAAATCCAAATGAGTAAACTAATAGCACTGCTGAATGTATAAGGAAAGAAGTTCAAGAAGTTAGTGAAATACAGAAGGCAAACAAGCATTCTCGAATATACATGAGAAGGGAAGACAAACTCCAAAGCAAATATGGCAGACACAGAAGAATATGAACTGAAAAATGAAAAAATTGACAACTCCAACCCGGGGAAAGTGGGAGAAATGAGAAAGAACTACCTTTTAAGCCTTTTATAACTAATAGAACACACTGAACACACATTGATGTTAAATAATTATCATACCATAGAAAGACTTTGCTTCAAATCCTCTTTCCTTCTTCTAACTTCGGATGTTCTTTCCATCATTTGCGATATTTGAGTTTTCTTATTTGTCAATTGGGCATTCAATTCTTCAATCCTGTGCTGCAATCAAGCAATTAGGAAAGTTTCAGTCAGCCAAATCTTTATCAAACTGGATAAACTGGACAAAAAGAAAAAATAGAATTTTTGAGTCGTACAAAAACTACTTACATGCTTCTGGTCAATCTTAGCTTGACAGCTGGGTATCCTTCCCTTTAGCTTTTCAATCAACTTATGTTGTGCGTCAAGTTTTCTATCGGCGTCATACACCCATGACCAAGCTAGTTTTTTCCTTAATACCTGCACTCTTTGTGATATCTCCTCCATAAACTCCATACTTTTTATCTTTTCTTGTAATTCATCAAGTTCTTTTAGTGTTGGCTTCAACGAATCTTCCAAATGATCAACCAGGCCTTTTGCATCGTTTAGTTGTTTTTCAATACCTTTTAGCAGGTCATCCACTTGTTGAAGAAGTGTTGCCTTGAAAAAGAACTGTAAAGATGGTGTCAATTAACATGTTATAACTGAAATTTAGTGATTAAACTTATCCAAAGAGCTTAAATATAGTTGTCTATGAAACAGCATGCTCATGGTTTAAAACATAGCATCATTCAATACTGGGATTAAAGACACATGCCAGGTATACGGAAGGATTACCTTGAACTTATCTTTTGCATTTCCTGAATGTAGAAATTCGCGGCTCTTGTCTTGGCTCATTATCGTGCATGGGTTCTCTACATCAATCTACAAAGAAAAAGCACAAGACAAGTCAACTGAAAATGTTGAAGGCAAAACCAGGATCTTTCTCCATCATCACTGGTGGAAACAAGTTAAACCCCAGAGTGAATGTATAAAATGAGTATTACATCCCTTTCAGTTCCAGCACACTTACAAGTTAAGCATAAGATGCAGGACCTTATTTAGAATAATGATGAAAGGTATTGCAATGAGATGCAGTAACGAAATACCAACAGAACACTAAATCTTGTTCTACCTAAAATTAAGTTATATATCTCTCTACAAGCAAACTGAAACATGCAAGTTTGAAGATGTTGACCAACTTCCAGAGAATTATAAACTAATTCTTCCATAGGTGCTAAACCAAAGTAAACAACTGCTACTGATAATAAAGAAACTAGCAGAATCAACTTAGTAAACTCATGCGTCTATAACAAAACCGATCCGGCAATAGAAACAGGGGGATTTGTGAATCAATGGATTTATATATAGGGGCTCACTTTTGACTGTTAAGAGTAGGAAACCCATTCCCTATCTTTGTATCCAGAAATGGACTTTACATATACTGATATACATTTATATATATGGGTATATATATATATATATGGGTAAAAAGGGAAAAATATCCCAATTTTTGGTCAAACCGTAAATCTATCCCGACTTTTTGACGTTAAGGAAATCTATCCCAACGTTTCATTCTGTCATACTTTTCTATCCCAGATCCGTAACAATGTCAAAAGGGCATGTACGTGGCAGTTCAATTCCACGTGGATTGACACGTGGACACGCCACGTGTTTTATTGATTTATTTATAAACCAGAAATAAACAAAACGACATCGTTTTTAAGAAAACAACGTCATTTAATTCAAATCGAAACCTCCAAATCAACGTGGTTTTCTTGTATTTCGACGTCATTTTGCTTATCGCCGATTTAAAAATAAATAAATAAATAAAACACATGGCACATCCACGTATGTATCCACGTGGAATTTAATTGCTAAGTACGCGTCTGTTTGACACCGTCATGGATCCAAGATAGAAAAGTATGATGGAATGAAACATTGGGATAGATTTCCATAACGTCAAAAAGTCAAGATAGATTTACGGTTTCACTGGAACTTTGGGATATTTTTCCCTATTTACCCTATATATATAATAGCAAAATGTCTATCAAAATTACATCAATGCCATTACCCTCCCAAAAACATCACATCATCTATTTCATTTACTATTTTAATTCTATTTCTTATTTACTACTACACACACCACAATAAATAATGATAAAAACATCAATAAAATTATAATTATGTTACGGTCCCCAAAAATATTACATCTTCACAAATTTTAAATTTCTCCTAAATTTATTTTAATAACTAAATATTTTTAAAAATACAAACATAACTTTGTCTTTTATCTTTATGTTGACCTAATTAAACTGGAGTCCTTTTATAATGTATTGATAATAATTCATAGTATAATTGTTTTAATAGTATTGATGAACTAAATTAAATATATTTTATGAACAATCATTAAATATATATATACATATATATATTAATTATATTTCGCTAAATTGGATATCACCGATAATAAACTATGTTTTATTTAATTTTATATACTAATCTTTCTATAATATAATCCATATATGTAAACAACAAATTACATTTATGTCATTCGATTCTCAAAACTACCACATTTTTATCAATTTTATTTTTCCTTTGAATTTGTGTTATCTGCTATTTTCTTTCAAAAATGCAAGCAAAACTTTTTCCCTTTTATTATTTAAATGGCTTCATTTCTTAATTAGAATCATGTTTTGTAGGTTTTGTATTTGTCAAAACTCTATTTTTTCATTAAGTTTAAATATGTAGTTGTATTCATATGTAGTAACTTATAGCACATTCATGCTAATACATAATAGTGATGGAGAAAAGTTATATGCAGAACAAGTAGTAAATAGTTGACTCCATACTAAGATATTAACTTGATGAATGAGAACTGAGATATTGAGTGTTAGTCCAAAACACAAACCAAGCATAAGATAGCCTCCCTCGATTGCAAATTAAGTGAATTAGATAAAGAATGTTGCAAATATTTTTTCTTTAATAAAAAGTGAAATGCATGTAATAGTTTTGTAGCACTCACGTTAAAGTGTTCCACAATCTCACGAAGATCCTCCCTCTTGGTGCCGATCCTCCTACCTGGACAGTGGACAATCAAGATTGCTTACAACTACTATGTTACTTCTAATGAGGATAAGAAAAAAGTGCATGAGGACACAAATAAAAAATAATAATTAAAAATGACCTCCAAATTGACAGAATTTCAAACAGCTAACAATCTCATACATTTAATCTAATTAATAGCATAATAATAAGACATAGACAACAGTAGTTTGGAGGTATTAACTCGGGATGGCAGTGGATTATAATCAGCCACAACAGAAATTATGAATAGAGTATTGTCAATTACAATGAGTTCTCATTAACGTAAGAATTGAGGACAAGATTAAGTGAATAACCACAGAAACACCTTTCAAATGACAGTAAATATTATCCTTTCTGAACATTTAAAATTCCAGAAAGATGCAGGATTGACTTTCCAGCTCAAGGAATCAAATTTCACACATATCACAGGACAATATTAAATAGAAATAAGTCCCTGGAAGCTATTAACAAAACTACATCTATATTCATGCAATTTGCATACAATTAATTTTTTTCCAGTAATTGAATATATAGTTGCAGAAATAAATTAATAACCAATATGCAGGAAAACAAAAATTAAAAACAGTATAGGCATTAAATAATATCTACTTCATTAATCAACAATTTTATATATAATAGTTATAAAAACAAATAGTATAAAAAATATGCAAGAAATAATAGCATATCTAACCTCTGACTATTAGAATAGACATATCAGAGTGTAAATTTTAAATTAAAAACTTCTTTATTATACCAATTTCTCAAAATGAATGGATATTAATGACCAGCAGCAGCTATCCAACTTGAGTGAAAATCTTATTCATCACAAATGAGACAAATGCAAGTATAACTTAGTAAAAGTACACTGTTACCAAGCACTAAAGAAAAACACTGCTTACACTTTAATTTTTTTTGGTATCAAAAGAATATTACATTACAGTGGTGTAAAAGCAAGCATTTCCTAGATTCAGCAACAAAAGCATATTTAGCAATAAAGAGACAAAGACAATGCTTGATAAGAGACGATCCCCAAAGTACTCGCAGGATTCAGAAATTCTTAATCATGTATACTCTTATATATCTTTCTTAGGATATTCAACCTATTCTGGTTATATTACCCGAACCAAATGAGATATGATAAAAATTAAACAAAACCTTGACTGGTTTTTGATTTGATGGTTTGATGCAGATTCTGAAGCTCTACTCAAAGCAAATGAGAACTGAGACAAAGTAAACAAAACCTTGACTGGTTTTTAATGTGATGGAGCTGGTATATTCTAAGATTCTACGCTCCACAATTATGATGTCTCCATACAATTCATGCTTAAAAGCATCTTCGCCTTGATTTTTTATCTCAACTTGAACAAGCGCATAGCTGCATATGAGCAACTAAAAGGTTAGTAGCAAAATACAGATGACAAAAGGAAACTATTTGCTAGCTCCAAATTGCAACATGTTTTCTAAAGAATGCGATGCATATATTCTGTCACTTCAGAAAACAGCATAGTACATCCGACGTGGTTTCATGTGTTACTCCAAGTTGGTTGGTCATATGATTAGAGTTGTTCAAAATTCAAATCATAAAATTGGGGTGAAAGGAAAGAGTTAAAAGTTGAGAAGATGCAAAGATTGATTCAAAAATGAAATGTTGATAGAGAAAAAGTAAACCAGAAATTTATCTTCAATCAAGAGCAAGAACGGGTGGAAGGGAAATATAGGTGGCTGCAAGAAGTACATATAAACTAGCAACTTCAAGTGCACACAAATAACTTCAAAGTGGAAAACAGTAATAAACCGCATCTTGGAACCCCAAAAGGCAATAACAGAATAAATGGGATGACCTTTCAGTCTTCAGAACAATGAGAGGACATTAACGCCAACTAACACTATTGTTGAAACAGCCGAATGAGTGTTTAATATCAAAACAGTTAACAATATTTGAATGGTTGAAGAAATCGTCGAGGATAGAGTCAGATTCCAATTAGACCCAAACAACAAGAGCGCATAGTTGTAAACAATCATTCAAATTCAGTTTTTGAGCCAAAAAAACAATCCGGATTATAACATAACTAAATATAAAGAATTAATGCGGGCAATATATCGAGAAAAAAAATCAAAAGTTAAACTTACTCTACATATGAAATATCCAAGTTTACAACAGAGTAAGCAATCCAAAAATTCTGAATGTAACATAAAGCCAAACCTGCAGCCAGATTTTATAAAATCCTTCAAAGAATTCGCCCTCTGTGTACCACGAGCTCGGCACCCGAACGCCACACAAAGTGCCGTTAATATGGCGCTCTTCCCACCTAAAATTAAGAGGAAGAAAGAAAAAAAGGGGTAAACAGTTAAGAACCAAATTTTAGAAAAAAAAAAAGTAAAAAAGAAAAGGAAAAACCTGCTACATGAGTGAGAGTACATTTAGAGAGAGAGAGAGCGTACTTCCATTTTGACCTGTGATGAAATTTACCAAGTCGCCGAATTCGATTTCGAGACTGCTGTGGCACATGAAATTCTCCAAACGGATTTTGGAGATTATACCGGCTTCCAGACGCTTCGGCCGGCGGAGCGGGTCTTGAACCCTAACATCCGCCATTAACGAAAACGTTTTCTAGTAACAAACCTGGTTCTTTCACGTTTTAAGTGATTCGAGGTTCGATTTCGGCCTATTGTTGCAGTCTTGAACGGCGATATCTGAAATCAGCACATAGATTTTTCGAAAAAAAGAACAAGAAATTGAGTTATTGCTAGTTTTGGTGGCTGCGAGTGGTATGCGCGGGAAGTTTAGCGGTCATACTAATATCCAACTTCTTTAGAATTCAAAGAAACCCTCCATACGTTTCTCAAATAAGAAAAGGGCCCCATATTCTCAATTGAATTTCAGTTACTGCTCGGACTCCTTTCTTCTTTTCTAATAATGAAAGTTTTGCTCAAAAAAAATTAATGAAAGTTGAATTTTGCAAAACTCAAAAAAAAAAAACATTAATTATCTCGCTTGTTGTATCCATTGTTACGAGTAATTTTGTCGTAAGAATGGAACCTACAGGATTGGATCCTAAGAACGACGAAATCCGATGAAGCATTGGACCAAAACTCAAAATTTAACCATAGACAATTATCCCAAGGCCAGCACTATGATTATATTTATGTGCAATATTAAGACCGCCTGAACCATTGGGTTCAGAAAAATGCAGGATGAAAAATCTAAAGTGAGTATAGTCCACTAATATGATCAATTAGAATTAACCTCGTGTGGTATGGAATAAGGATTCCTAGCGACTGAGAAGCTGAATATAAGTCGAGCTTCAAGGATGAGTATAAATGTTAGAGAATAGTAATAGGATCGAGTTAACGATCCTTCTTCAATCATAAGAAGGACAAAAGGGGGTCAAGACTAATCATGAGAAGACCAAACTAAACCCGAAGGGCAACGATAACAAAGATCATGTGTGAGATTTGATGCATCGAGCCATTTAGCCTTGGTAAATTCCCGAAAGTCGGGGACACAACCATCGAGCTGATAGTCAGTCAATATTAAGATATAAATGAAATCACAATAGATACTTGTAAACTGGGGATAAACTAGGACACCATGTTAAACTCTTCTATTATTTTAGGGATTTGTCGGTCATTTAAATTTATGTGAATTTATTTTATGTTGTTCATTTCATCTTGTGCTACTAATAATTGTTAATAAATGGATAAAAAAATCCGCAAGTTATAGTAATTACAAGATATACTAGAAAAGTCAGGAGACTACAAGCATACCTAAACTACGAGTAATGGCGATTAATCAATATTTATGGAAATGAAATAATCATAATTACATGATTAATCAAAATGAGAAAACAAGCTAATAAGCACGATCGAGGGTTTGGAGGCATTTTCAGTTTTAATGATGTCGTCGATCGCTTTTTGGTCCCCTCCTTTCATCCAAAATAAAGTTGATTCCTATCCATGTATAAGACCAAAAAATATGAGAAACTCTTGCATTTTCAAAACTTATCCTATACTTAGAAGTTTTTGTTGAATCGAGTCATCAGGTAGAAGAGAAAGCGAAAGGGAAGACATCTATCTTCATCACCAAGCTTTTTTCAAGACCTTGAGGTAGGAAAATCCATACTATTATGTTGTTGATTCATAATATTTGTTGTAAATGTAGTTCTTGGTGTTATTAGATTGGTTATCATATATCCAAGCATGTTTGGTCCCAATTCTTGATTTGTGGTTGAAGAACATAGAAGTTTCACTTGAACCCTAGCCTTTTCATGTTAGATTCCAAAACCAAAAATGTATAAAACTATAAGATTCCAAAAAAATGTCAGATAAAGAGATCGATCGATCAACCTATTGCCAACGAAGATCGGCTAATTTCTCATGAAGATCAACCGATCGCTGGAAAACACTAACCTGATCAAGCTTCCCTCCTTGATTCATCTTCATCCCTTTGTTAGATTTTGGTATACGTAAAGCTAACTTTGTTTATGTTGTATATAAAATTAATTATTTCCATACGTTTCGTATAACAAC
>AYJT01089676.1:0-16100 GCA_001278415.1 Ocimum tenuiflorum | reverse complement strand
TAATTTATTGATAGGCCACTCTATTTTCTTATAATTGATCCCTGGGTTGGACCAATAGCCTTTTATCCAAGGAATCCTAGGCCCAGTAGGAAAAGCTTGCTAAGTCCTCTATAAATATGGGTTTGTGATTAAGAATCATAACACAATTCACGTGACAAAAAAAAATAACAGAAACCCTAGGGGTACTCATAGTAGGCATCGACTACTAGGAGGATTCCCAGCGGAGATTTTGCGATCTGTCATCACCGAACTACGCGAGATCAGGCAAGAATACAACTCAGAACCTAATTCTGGAGTCGAATACTACATCTGTAGATGATCTTTGCGCCAAATTCGCAGGTAATAATTCTGCAACTCTTGTGTGATGCACATACAATTTTTGGATGCATGCTAGGCAAATTAATTGATGTATGATAAGTTATGCTACCCAAATATTCGATCCAGGCAAAACGAATCGGAATTCGGTTTCCGCATTCCTACAAATAGATCAGGAAAAGATCAAGTTTCGTCCAAACATCGTCCTGAGTTGCTGACGTGGAATCCAGAAGCTGAGAAGATTGCTATTGTAATTCGTATGAAATTACCGAAAGCAATAGAAATAGTGATTTCCCTTCGGTGATAGAAGAAAGAGAGGATGTAGGAGCAGTTGACCTCTGAACCTTTATAAATTTTCTGTGTCAATTTATTGTTTTTTGCTCTCATTCTTTCTAAGTAACCAATCCATGCATATGAAACCAACTGAAATAATTGTTCGGCTAACAAAGTTTGCTGAATCACACAAGTTCAAATGTTAAACTTATTCTCAAAATTGATATACATTAGAAGTTGGTTAGCTCAACTGACCAGCATGCAATCATTCTATTTAATTTAAAACTCAACAATTTCATGAGTCTCGTCTGACCCTTCATAGAGTTAGTTCCATTAATTCAGACCCTAAGTTTGAATTCCGCACTTATATACTTTGCTTTAAATATATATTAGGTCCATCACTTGATCTCAGAAGTTAACTAACATTCATCAGTTATCCCGTAGCCGATCAAGTAATAGAGACAACTGGTCTAATATCAAACTAGGAAATGGAAATTATTGAATCGTAAGACTCAAACTGGAATCTAGAACCAACAATCATCAACATAAACAACTAATCCCAAAACATCACTGGATGAATGCTTCGTGAAAATACATGCATCATGGGTTGACTGGGTGAACCCGTGATCAAGGAGGGCAGAAGTGAACTCAATATTCAACTGTTGGGAGGCTTGTTTCAATCCATATAAGCTGCGATTAAGTTGACAAACTTGACCAGGCAAGGCATTTTTGTAACCTGGAGGCAGAGCCATATAAGAGTCATGTATATTTCATCATCAAGGTGGCCATGCAAGAAAGCATTGTTCAGGTCGCTTGATGAATTGGTCAAACATTGGATACAGTGTATGCAATAAGTAATCTGACCGTAACAAGCTTAGCAATGAGAGTATATGACTTGGTGCAATCAATACCATATTGTTTATGAAACCATTTGGCGACAAGTAGCGCTTTGTGTCATTCTATAGTACCATCAAGATTAACATTCAATCGGAACACCTATTTACATCTGATAGCCTTTTTTCCAGGGGGAAGATAACAAAGGGTCCAACTATGGTTAGCCTCTAAAGCACAAATCGCCTTATCAATTGCCTACAACCACTTAATGGGTTGTTTAGCTTGTTCATAAGACATGGGTTCTTAGATTTTATCCACATTAACTATAAATGCAACAGGTGATGAGGTGAGATGATAAGATACAGAGTTTGGGAATGTAATCGGCGTATGAGGAGAAGGCTTTTATGAGTCACTAATGATTTAGAAGAGTTTATGTGAGCTACATTAACAACATAATCATTGAGCCAAGTATACCACTCCGGAACTCCATGTAACTTCAAACAAGTGTTGTGATCATGTCCTGACCGCTTGCAGTAATCACATCGAAGAGAAACCTTATCAACTCTTGGAGTTTTTTTATGTTTAGGACCACTATTGGCAGCAGTTTTTGCCATGGCGGATGATGATGCTTGAAGAGCAACAGAAAGTGAGTGCTGAATTTAGCTTTGACGCTCAACGTGTTGAATCATGGAGTAGGCTTTTTCCACATTCGGAAAAGGATCAACTACCAAAATCTGAGTACAAACTGCATTATATGACTCATTTAAACCGACAAGGATTTGCATTAGCTTCTCAGTATTTTTCAAAATCACGAGTGATTGAGGACTCTTTAAGTGATGTAGTAGGGAAAGGTAAGATCTGTGCAAGCTCATCCCATAACTCATGGGGCTTGTTGTAGTAGAGAACCACGTACTTGTTATCTTAAGTGTGTGTAATAATATCTCGCTTGAGTTGATAGATGAGAGAACCATTGCTTTCACTAAATCGAGCAGCGTTCTCATTCCATAGAATGTGTGCAAAGGCAGCATACAAGAAGCTACGAGCAATTTCCTAAAAAAAAGAGAGTTGAGAAGCCATGCCATCAACATACAATCGACCTTTTTCCAAATCTAAAAATTAGATGAATCAACAGTCGGCATCGGATAGAGACCGTCGATAAATGCAAGCTTATCCTTTGCACCAAGCGCAATTCGCATGGATCTGCGCCATGCGAGGTAGTTCGTGTCGTTCAGCAGAAAAGAGATCAATTTCATGCCAGGAAAATCAGAGCATGAAGTTGTAAAACTGGATTTGATTCCTCCGATGGTTGAGAAGTAGAAGATTCACCAACATGAGCAGCAAAAGCGTCGGAATAAGGTTTATTTTCAGTGGATCAAGAGAAGGAAATTCATCAGAACCTTGCTCATCTTGAAGCAATAGTTTCAATGTGTATGACGATTTTTTTTCCGCATTTTGGAAGGAGAATTTTAGAGAAGATCAACATGATCGACTTTTACTGATACCATGAAGAATGTAAAATTGTAGTAAGTGATTTTTATTCATTAACCTTAACTAATACAACTAGCAGATGTTATTTATAGACTAACTCTACAATGAATCTAACCAGCTAATTGATAATACAAAATGGAGTCAGTTATAACTTCTCTAAGTACATGAGCTACTATTCAGTGCGGAATCTAATATTGCACCAACTTGTGCACCACCAATGTCATTGATTTGCATGTCATCGACATCTTTACAAGTCTTGCATGGCAAGATATCCTTTAGGAACCAACTCCTATTTATAACATATTCATTTCTTGCCCGTATTCGATGATAAGATTAAAAGACTATAGATTGTACCTCGTTGTCAACAAGTTAATTGTACAGAAACTAATTTAAAAATTTTGTGTATGATCTTCATTTAGTGCAATTGCATTTTTTACTTGTGTAATTAAAAAAGTAATTTATTCTAAGGGAGATGCATTCATTTTATTGCATTTAGTTATATTATAAAAAATGAATGATAATTATCTCATTGTCACAGAGCAATTGACATTCATCTATTAAAACTAACCAATAATAGGAGGAAAGGTTAGGTTGGACCCTCACTTCCACATCCAAAAAAAACTTAGTAGTAATTTTTCCTTTTGAATGTAGTGTAAAGATTTTAAAATTTTTCTAACAAAAGATGATAGCATATTGTGTTAGGAAAGAATCGCGCAATACAAAAGCAAATAACAACTCACACCACAACCAGTCAACCATGATAGTGAAAAACATAGAAACAAGAGAGACATGGAATATTTGTGTTAGGAATTATGTTAGTTTTGCTGATATAAACCCTTGATGATAATAGTTTAGGACTACCTAATAGATAGGTCAACTCCAGATCGAAGAGTTGAAGACAAAGAAGAATTCAAGACTAAAAGATCAAATTAAGGAAAGACCAGAACTAATAAGGGAATCAGTTTTCAGGAACCAAAATTGAAGAAAGTAACTAGGTCCTATGAACACAGAATTGAGATAGAAGATCCAATTCTTAGACTCCGGAACCGTCTCCGTTTCTCTCAGTTTCAGGAGGAAACTGAGACGATTCCGAGACTATCTAGCTGATAGTTTCAGGGGAAAACCTGTTTAAGCCAACTGACCAACTTTAAGAAGAAAATTTAGAATTGAGTCAATCATGGAACAAGGCATACTCAGTTACGACACTTTACTAGCTGGCACTCAAGGAGTTAGGTCAGCTGATCCGAGTTAGCAATAAAGCAAAAAAGCAAAAGTGTCAGAAAAACAAGGAACGTGAGTAACAGATTCCTGACACCATTCCAACTGTCAAACTTATAGAAGAAACTATAAATACCGTGTGAGATGAGAAGAAACACAACGTTTGGGCATCAAAAAGATATCATAAATAATAGAGCTCAAACCAACCCACTGGAATCTGTAAGAAGATATATCAAGCTACACACTCAAGCAGATTTCGTCAACCTCCACATTCTATACCATGAGAATCTGATAAGCTCCACCATCCAAATCAAGATAACTACATCTCGTTCTTGAAGGGATCTCAAACCTTCAACCTGCAAAGGACGTGGAGCACAGATCAGGAGGATATCGCAATTTCATTCTACGTCGTGCCTGAGTCCTTGAGCAGAGATGCTCGACGACTGAGAAGATTGACTTTTTGTAATTCGTGTTTAAAATCACCATGTACTTTAAGTTAATAGTGAATTCCTTTCGATTTCAGAAGGAAGAGAGGATGTAGGAGCGATATCTCCGAACTTCTATAAAATTTCTTGTGTTAGTTTTTATTGCTTTCAAGTAATTTCATATCTCTTGTAACTAACATCTGAATGCTTGTTTACTCGACAAATGATATTCAATCGTGTTAGTTTAGCTGATCCAATCAGCTCAGCTGACCTATATAACTTGTCGATACTCACATCATTCTCAACTGCCCTTAAAACTTGTCAGCTCAACTGACTCGTATAACTGCAACTGAACCTTAACAATAACTAGACAACAAAGTTATTTTCTTAAGACATAGCTGACTCAGCTCAAGTCAATTACATAACTAGGCCTAAGTTTAATTATGCACTTAATGTTTATATTCATACTCCACTCTGATTTGTGGGGACCAACAATTTGTTCATAGAGTTCACCAATAATGGATATGTTTGGAGACACTACTAAGTCAGGATATCAACTAGAGTACTTTTAAGAGAATTTACAAGAGGAATTTTGAACAATGACCAACTCTTTACCCTAAAATCGTGTACAAGGGTATTTAAATAATTAAATGAATACATGGCTAAAACCAAGCTGAAACAAGAAAACACGCCAAAACCATGGTTGAGACCTCCGATCTGCAGTTCACTTGGCCACTTGTGGATCAGGCCATATCTCGCCACTCACTAGCTTACCTCTGAGCCACGATCAACAACCCAGACCGCGGCCACACCACGTAAATTAGCCTTTGTTCAAGTCTTCTATTGTTGAACGTGTTTCCGGCTCCTTTGCTCTTATTTTTTCATCTCCTTTCTTCAACTCTTCGCCCACAAGAAGGCAAGTCTCCACACTTAAACATGTTGTAGGAGTAAAATAGGAAGAATTCTCACTTGGTTCGGCTCAATTCCTGTTTATGTATATTGACTACTAATTATGCATTCGAATATTAATTATTTTTTCTCTTGATATTAAAAGAAATAGTAAAATCAATGGTTAATCCCTCCCTCTCATTACCAACAAAAAGAAAAAAGTAAAAATCAATAGGTAATTTATGTGTAATAGTATAATGATTGCTTTATCTTGATAAAGAATCAATTTTTTTAACACAATATATAAATTTTAAAGTGTTTATATCAACAAAAGAAAATTTGTTGAACTTGTTCTTGATGGTAACACCATCACCATTTAATATGTACAATAGACGTCAAGGTCTATCTTAATTCATGTGACCTAAGCATTAAGCGACATAGACTCTCCAAGTAGTTCAAGCAATTCAATCTTAAGGGAAAAAGATTTGCTTTTAGTTGATCATCAATAAAAACTTAAAATAATACTAAATAAATTGCAAAATATATGTGCGTTTGATAATTATAATTTTTATAAAAAAAAATGTGATACAATAGCAAAAAAATTCAAAAAATGTGTTATGAATGCAAACGTAGTAAAGCATCGTGTTAAAATTTGCACATAGTAGATTTCTTTATCATTAAGGGTAGCCTGGTGGGGTGGGTCTATGGATTATGTACATCCTCTCACGTATGGAGTGACAAAGTGTAGCAAAAAAAATTCTATATATAAATTGTTTTAAGCAGCAGGATTTAGGGGTTGGGACTTAGTAATAAGATTCAAGAGCACATATTTTTAGTGTGAATAAAATTAAATTTAGTGTCCATTCTCAAATAAATAAATTAAATTAGAGTCCAATGACAAAATGGAATTATGGAAAGTAAAATAATATATGTTTTAGAAAAATATTCCCCCCTCCCAAAAAAACTGTTGTTGTGTCTGTCCAAATATTATTTCATTTTGAATATCGATATCTCTTAGTCTTGGTACTGTTTAATTCTTTCGTTAGAGATTTATAATTAATTAACATCTGATCAATATACACCTACGTAGACAACTTATATACTTTGTTGGGACTTTTTTTTATCATATACGTAAAAACATTAGAAATTGAACATGGTTTCTAATTTGCTATTGTTTCGCAGCCTCACCTTTTTCATACTGTAAATCCCAATATCACTTAAATTGTAAAATTAAGTGCAATTAATTAAAACGAAAAACATAAAGAACAAAAATATGTCCAACTTTCTTTCAATAGTACAGAAAAAGACCCGAATATATATTCAGAAATAAAGTTAACTCTCGTATTTTTCCCTCAGTGCGATCATATGTTACACATTGTGTTATATTGCTTAGATTATCGACAAATGTACAAATCAATGGAGATAAATCACGTCCCTAATAAAGAAAGATTATGTCATAATTAATCTCCCACTGTTCAATAATCTAAGCAATGTAACACAATGTATAATACCATTGTGTAACAGGGGATCCATAGTGCAAAACGCTTGTCCACTGAATTTCTTCCCCTCGAAAATATTTGAACCTTCAAAACCGGCTTATTTGCCCTTTTAAACCAGAAACAATTGTAGGAAGAGGTAGAGAAGCCAGAGGAAGAAAACTATCCATTTTCCTCTAATTCTCCTTGTTTGCAGAATTCAAGAATCCATTTTTCCTTCTCTCATTCTAAACGCACATAATGGGCTGTGAAGACTCAAAGCATGCTGCTGTTGGGCACCAAGAGCAGGAGCAAAAAGCACGAAAAAAAGGATGCTGAAAAACCAACAAAGAAAAAAGAAGAAGAGATCCAAGAACGATGAGGTTATAGCTGAAGATGAAATCAAGAAAGAGGAGGTGGTTAAGGCTGATCAAGAAGAAGTAGTTCCACTTCCTCGTTAACAATGAAATCTGTCACAGATCCTTTACCAATATTTCAGAGAGATTTTATTGAAAAAGTGTGTTTTTTTTTTTTATATATCTAGCATTGAAAAGGCACTAATGTAACATATTATATCCTAAAATCAAACTCGAAAATCCACACCAATCACCAGCAACATGAAACTACAGAGCTGAGATGCTCCAACCTTGGCCAACAACTTGGGAATAATGGTATAGGATTAAAGATCATCTGCAAATGAAAAACATATTACCAAGAAAAGAGAATAAAATTTATAATCTTCACGATGGAGATTGTTATTTACAAAGATATGAGTAATGTTACATATGAACAAGTTGTATGTACAGATTTTTGCTTTATAGCAAACACGAGCTTAGCTAGCTCTATCCTGTGCAGTATAATTCACCTTATCAGTGTCTAAACCGTGGTGACTTGATCACCTCCATCTGTATTCAATTTCACGCTTGATTTTGATGGATCCCGCAGTAAGATTAAATTACCATCAATATCTGTTCTGCTATAGGGAGCAAGACGGTTGTCATTCACAATTTTGCATTTTATCGCTTCATCATCGCATCCCATCCCAACGCCATAGTAGTTCAAGTGATCAGCGATGCTGTTGCCACTCACTGACCTGCAAAAGGTTTTGAAAGGGCTCATAGCAGTTCTCAAGAAATAGTGAAACGCATCCTATCTTGTGATCGAATATGAACAGCCCGATTATTGAAATATTCTGTTGTTGAAGTAGCAAGAGAGGATTGAATATCTATCTACCTTGTCAATCCGATTAGTGAAGAAATACAGAAATGACTTTCGGGTCAAATCAAGAATGTTTATAGCATTCAGGACTCTTAGATAAAAATGAATACTTGCCTGCTACAAGTTGGGTCTTCCCCAGAACCATCACAAACAATCTCAACTGGATACACAAAGCTTTCAAAAGTAACAGTGTTGAGCCAAACCTAGAACATGAGGACCATATAACTCAATAAAAGGCATATCAAAAAATCAAGGAAGAAACGTATTGCAAAAGGCGATAATAAGCAGCAATAAAAGAGATCTATGTACAAAGAGACATAGCTCAAGTATCATCCATGCAAATTGACATACAAATAACCATGGGAAAGATTTAGTGTGTAATATCAACCCTCATTTAAAAGTTGTGCCATATGGTGATAATTATTTCAGAAGTAAAAGAAAAAGAAAAAGGAGAAAGGCTTGTGGTTATGTGGTAATTAAGACTAATATAGATGCCTGTGTACATACAAATCAGTGTAATAACATTTTAAAACAATTACCTCTCTTGGGAAGTGATGGTATGTCTTCTGCGGAAAATAACGATAATAGGGGGGCAAATGAGGTACAATATCATTTGCATTTGTGACACGAATGGTATCCGGCACAATTTTGTTGTAGTAGGACGCAAAAACAGCATTTCCAATCCTAGGTTGTCCAAATGTCATAACCTGGACCTTCTGCTGCTCTCCAAGAGTGAGCTGAGGAAAAGGAGAGAGAAATTCAGAGCAAATTACCATGATAAAAGAAATTAAAAATAACAGAATAGTCACAAAAGACCATAATCAAATAAAACTTCACATTGGATATGCAGAACCTTCACATAAAATTGAAAATCCAGTCATGCTATATATTGGAAGACATGAATGATACAGCTATCCCATTCGTCATACCAGAATCACTAAATTTCAGACACCTGAGAGGCCCTGGTTTCCAACTAAATTACAATAGATTACTATGATCTTAAAGAGCATGCTATTGCTAGAATAATTTGTTACTAGTGTAGCTGCAGTAACACTAACTATTTCCTTGGCACACTTATTGCCTAATTATATGCCATATGCTAATGAAATGTCAAACTACATGTGTAGCTAACTTTCCTAAGACAGCAAAATTCATGAAAGGTGGTCAAGTTTTGGATTATTACACGAAGATCAAGTCCACACAATGCAGCCATTGCTCCTCCCATTGAGTGACCAGTTACAATGATATTGGTGTCTCCATATAACTCCTTTGCCATTTGAACAGCACTTAGAACTCCAGGACGTAAGGAAGAATTGTTATAAGCATTATAAAAGCCATGATGAACCTGAAGCAATGGAAGAAGAGGCTATGATACAAGCACAATGAGAATACTATAAAAAAAAAGCCAAAAGACAAAATTAATGGGGGCACACCATTGCACCATCAACTCCAGGGTAATCATAATCAAGCTGCTTCCAGAACAAATTTTCGACCCAATTCTGAATACTGCAATCACAATTAAAAGGTAAATGAGAAAAACCATAAAATAACTAGATTAAGCCATCTTTTTTATGCATGGGGCAGAACTTAACTGCACAAATGTGCAACTTGCTACACTGCGCTAAATAAAAGGCGTTTTCAGAAAGCAATTTGTCGTATGTTGTGCAACTATTATCATCAGATTAATACATCAACATAAAAGGCAAGTAATACATACATATATATATATATATATATTTGATAATTTCCACATATTTTAGTCCATTTCAACAGGAAAAACTAGAAGAATAAATCACATAGGTGATAACACAATAAGCACAAGAGAAATAGCAGACCTGCTTTCCTGAGTTCCCCTGAATGCAATAACGACGGAGTTAAGGTCAGCTGAAAAACCAACAAATCCCTGTCACACAAATAAACTATCCTATATTAGAGCTTCTTCAAAATAGTTCGATAGAAACATAAATAAACTTCCTTTACAGCTGTTGATAAGAATGATCGAGGAAATCAGTAAATAAGATAGTCCAGGTAAGGACTCAGATTCGACCTGTAGACAACGTTTCACATCAACAATCAGCTCAATCATTTCAAAGCCCTGGACACAAGAGCAAGTGAATCAACATTCAATATTCAGAAAACCCAGGTATGCATAGGGCTTACTTAGTTATCAATCATACCTCAGTTAGCCCATTACATCTTGAGCAAGTCCATGTGAACAACTCAGTCAAGTCTGACATATATACCTGCGAGTGCAATAGTTATTCGGTTGATGCGTCAATAGCTTAGGATCACCATGAAAATTGATACGAACAATGCTATAGAACCAAAATTACTGGTTTAAGTTCTCTACCACACAGCTATAATTGAAATATATTAGTTAAAGAACACAATGACAGGGGTGCAAAACCAAATCCTCAATCTACCAACAATGCAATTCAAGATATACTTACAGCCGACGCATATTGCACTAATATTGTTGCAAGAGTATGATTGTATGTTGCCAAATGCTGCTTATGCTTTAACGGGGCCTTAAGTTCTGCAATAAACAAACAATAAGAAAATACAGCAAAGAACAATTTTTCCAACTACCTAAACCATTTGAAGAAAAGTTTCCACGTTTAAGTTTAAAAAATATAATCAATTCAAAAGCCTTGGCTTCCGACCGTAAGTTCATTCACCTACTATCCTAAAACCTTTTCTATTTGGACAAAAAAAACTCTAACGACACAATATTTTTGCAATTTTGAAAACAAACATTCTCAAAAGAATTGTTAACAAACATTTACAAGGGTAGAGGTTGCAGTTAGTAAATAAAAGCAAAAATAAATAATTGAATACTTCAAGTACATTTTTAACAACAAATTCATGAATCCAAGCTAATTTGACTCCATAATCGGAATAAACTATCGTCCCACTTAGAAATTGACATAATTTAACCAAACAAAAAATCACCTCTACATGATGACAAGGTCACCAAACATAAGAGAATTGCAGTACCGAACCATCTCCTGCTTTCCATACCCTGCAATAAAAGAAAGAAACGAGATGGAAAAAGGAGCTATAATAAACTCGAAACAATAACAATCATTGAGAAAATAGCAGATATAAAGCAATTGACCTAAATCGAATGGCCAGTCCAACTCCAAAAGGGGACGGCGTCGGTGCAATGCTGCAAATTGGGGTCTGGAACGTCGGATTATGCAATTCAGTCAGGCCTGGTGGATTTCGTGCAAGGAAGGAAACACACTTCAAAATCGGTGATTTTAAAGATAACTCTTCAAAAAAAATAAAAAAGATAACTCTTGGTTTTTCTTAAAAATTAAAATAATATTTAATATTACATGGAAAAGAAAAATTCTTTCTAACACAGCCTCCGGCAAAAAATAAAGCCTCTATTTTAACACTCGTGGGGATGGGAAATGCATGTCGTTCAACTACCTTCCTGCACAAGTTTTTGAAGAAAAAACAAAAATTCGTGTCATACCGAACCATCTCCAACAATATACGCAAAACTCAAATATAATATGCAGTTTATGTGGTATTAAAAAAGTAATTCATTTCCAACAACTATCGAATATTATCAACATATTCTTTTTCCTCTATTTTTATACTTCTTAAATAGTATTATAAACAACAAATTTAAGTTTTAAGTATTTATTTCAAATAAACACAAAAGTCGTGTACAATCTGATTAAGGTGGATCAAAGTACAATTTTGTGGATTCAATCTCTATTGTTGATTTGATTCTTCTCTTCTAGTTGGATCTTCAAATGAGTTTTAGCATTCTTCAAATCTTCAAAGGAAATTGGCTTCTTCAATTTTCTTAAACTTAAACTTGAGGCTTTATAATGCGGATCCAAAGAGTCTGCACCTTATTTATGAAACAAACATTGAATTTTAGGGTCTTCACCCTAAAATAATGTTGTTTCAAGGTGAATCGCTGAAAAAATGTCATGTATAAGCTACGTAAGATTTACTAGCACCAACTCAATACATTTTTAACCCTATCAGTGAAGAAGAATATTTTTAATTGATAAAACTAAGTATTGAGGTAAAATTTCATAACGAAAAAAATTGGGGTAAATTTTTAGGGTTAGCCGATAGACTGTGGTAAAATTCACAGCTTTCCAATGCTACGTATGAGCCACATGAACACCACGTAACATTTAATGGCCGAGTCGCATGAGCCACGTGGACACCACATAGCATTTAATTGTTGAGTCAACATATTTTTAACATCGTTAGTGACGATATGTATTTTTAATTGATGGAACTAAACTGTACAATTATGTTGGGGATAAAATTGATACAACCCAACTAACAAGGCCCGATGCGGTTACATATCAGACACCATCAATCCAAAGGTCCATCGGCCCAAAAGCCCATTAAATTCAAAACTAAGCTGACTGAAGCCGAAGTGGAAGATGACTGTTTGAATGGTTATCCATAATCATCTCAACCCACAACTGAGAGGTGGCAATGACCCATGAACGGAGAACAGTTGCTCCATAATCGATTCATCCTTACTGTATAAAACTAGCCTCAAAATCAATATAAAAGGCTAATTCCAAGTAAATAATAACAGCATTATTATCCCACAGTCTCGACTTCAATATCCGCTTTATCATCTTTCCGTTTGATCCCGTCTTACTCGTGGAATTCCAAAATACTCATCGTAAAATCCACCCACAACAACTAGCACCATCTGTGGGAATTCCCAAAAAAATAAGATGACGGATGGAAGTATGCCTCCATACATAACCAAAAAACAAGTCAACGTCCTGATGAATTCTATGATCACCGAAGTTAGCCATAAACACCAGCAATGGGTGTTAGCGCTAGAAAAGGAGAACCAACGTCTTCAAACGGTGATCCGGTCCCTCTCAGGGGTAGGAGAGTCCTCTAAGCCTAGGGGATAGACCAAGCAAAAGTGTCGGCTTTAAAAAAACTGGGGAATACCGCACCCGTAAATTGGAGCATATTCTCGATAATCATCGAGATGGGAAGAAGGCGTCTCTGACTTTCTCGCCGAGCAATTCCAGCGGAAGTGACCACGAGGAGTCCTCACCTCATAGGCCCAGGAGCTCCGAAATGAATCATCAGTACCAGTACCGATGTGAAACAGGTGGCTGCGGACATGCAAAACCAGGAGAAATTCCACAGCGGAACTTCCATATGATCCTTGATCAAAGACTTCGAGAATTCGAGAAAAAGATCGCTAGAACCACTAGTCTAACTCTGAAAATGAGACGAGTTTCTGGCAATAGCTTCACGTATACCCCCTTTACGGAAGCATTAGATAGAATCCGGCTCCTGACCAAATTCACACCATCGCAGATAACTCAGAACGACGAACTCAGACCAGCACATCGAACCTTATAAGCAACGCATGCTTACCCTCAGCGTGTTTGCAATAAAAGAGGCCTGCATGTGTAAAGATTTCAGGGCAACACTGGCTAGCCCTGCACTCCAATGGTTCATACGTCTTTGCAAGGGGTCCATCGACTCATTTGCCGATCTCCATCAGAAATTTGCCAACCATTTTGCAAGTAGTAAAGCGGTAGAGAAGAGGTCAGACGACTTATATGCGGTCGTCCAAGGTCCTAAGAAAACCCTCCACAGCTACACGTTAAGGTTCAACAAAGAAAAGATAGCCCTGTCCTTTTGCTAAGAGATCCAGATCTCGGCGTTTCGGAAAGGACTTCAGAAAGACTCCGATTTGTACAAAAAGTTGTAAGAGATCATGTTCTACAATGGAGAAGGAGCTTGTAATGGCTCACTCCCAGATAAAATAGGAGGAAGACGAAACTTACCTTGAAGCACAAAATCTTACGCTACAAGAGGAAAGGAAATGAGAGAAACCCCGGGTCAGAGACTTCCCAAAAAGGGTGAAACGAGTCAAGAGACAAATACCTCTACACCATGCACCTGTTATGGAATGCTCCGAGCCATACCCTGGCAGGCCAGGGACCTTTCCTCGGAACTTGAGAATAGCCAATCTCCGAGGCAGACTGCCGGAATATATCCTTGATGTGGGACCAAACAAATAGTACAGATCATGGAAGAAATAGGGAATAAGGTCTCGTGGCCACTGAAGATCCATGCACCTCGAGCTATTCAAGATAAGACACGGTTTTGTGAATTTCACAGAAACATTGGTCACACCACGGCCTAATGCATCGCTCTTAGACTTGAGATTAAGAACTTGCTATAAAAGGAGATGTTGACCTATTTGTTGTCAGAAAAAGGGAAAACAAATCTGGCTCGAACAAGGAGAAGCATCGACTGAAGGGAACCGAATACAAGAGGAACTGCCCCAAAAACAGCAGAAAAGGTTGCCGCAACCACTGCCCAAGCTGAAGGCCGAATGGACGATTGCGGTCATCATAGGAGGATCGAAAATAAGTGGACTGTCGAGGTCGTCAGAAAAGAGGCCCCATTGCAAAATGAAAAATACGATGTGTAAGATTGATCTTGACGATCCAAGTGACCCATCACCTTCGATGATCGAGACCTCGAGGAAACGAGCCAATCCCATCACGACGCACTAGTTATCATGTTAGGAGTCTTGTAATATGATGTGAAGAAAGTCCCTTTGAACTCGAAAGGATTCCACGTGAAAAGAATTCTCGTTGATGGAAGAAGCTCCGCAAACATATTGTTTTACCCTTGTTTCAAGATAATGAATTTTCCCAAATCTAAAATGGTGAAAAGATCTATCTCGCTAGTAGGGTTTAGGGGGGAAAAACTATGGATGCGGGGAGAGGTCAAGCTCTCCATGTATGCGGGAGGAATCAAGATGATGACCACCTTTCAAGTGTTCAATGCGCCATTGTCCTACAATATGATAGTAGGACGCCCTTGGATCCATGACATGAAGGCTATCCCGTCTACTTACCATCAAGTGATAAAGTTTCCGACACCTTGGGGAACTCGATCAATTTGAGGGGAACAGGAACGAGTGCATAGCTGTTATGTCACTATCTGAAGGGATAAAGCAAAACTAAGAAGTCCCGACAGTCTGAGAAACTAAAAGAAGTCAACATAGATCCCCACCATCTCGAATGGAAGACATTTATAGGAACCAAGCTCGAAGCCGAATATAGAGTGGGATTTATCAGATTCCTGACTGAAAGATGTTCTACATTTGCTTGGTCTCATGCTGATATGGTTGGGATTGACCCATCGGTGATTACGCACAAACTAAATGAGGACCCATCTTTCAAACCCGTACAGCAGGAATGGAGGAGAACCTCCGAAGAAAGGAATCAAGCTATAGACTCCAACGTAGATGAACTACAGGGAATTCAGTCAATTCGAGAAGTAAATTATCCGTACTGGCTCTCCAAATCTGTGGTTGTGAAGAAAAAGAACAACAAAAATAGGGTATGTGTTAACAACACGGACCTGAACAAGGCCTGCCCAAAAGACCCATTTCATTGTCGCATATTGACATAATGGTGTACGCTATAGCTGGGCATGAGCTGTTAAGCTTCATAGATGCATTCTCAGGTTACAACCAAATTTGGATGGACCCCATAGACGAGGAGAAAACTTTATTCATGACAAATCGAGGCATCTACTATTACAGAGTAATGCCCTTTGGGCTGAAAAATGCGGGATCCACGTACTAATGACTAGTGAACCACATGTTCAAGCACGTCATTGGAAAATTCATGGAAGTATACATGGACGACATGCTGGTAAAATCAAAGAAGACAAAAGATCACTTGACGGACCTGAAAGCCACCTTCGACATCCTTAACAAATACCACATGAAGTTGAACTCGACTTAGTGTTCCTTCGGGGTGTCGTCTGGTAATTTCTTAGGTTGCCTGATCACGAAATAAGGTATCAAATCCGATCCCGTGCAGATTAAGGCCTCGAGGGCATTTGACCTCCTATACTTCAGCGGCAATCAGGTGGATCGTGGCCTCGCGTATGGCCAAAAATGAGTCTCAAGATA
>AYJT01089648.1:0-10687 GCA_001278415.1 Ocimum tenuiflorum | reverse complement strand
ATACTCTCGATAATCTCTACGGATCTTTGCTCCTACAAAATTAACTCCTGACTAGGGTAATTAATTACCACATTCTTAATTTACGTTCACCTATCCTTCAATTTATTCTGACTAGGATATAAATTGACGAAGAAATATTGCAATTAGTTGATCAGGCCATCCACAATTAAGATTAAGCTCGACAGAATTAAGAAACAATACGAAGGGATAGAAAAATCAAATCTTTATTAAAAACTTAAACTCCTATAGTAGTTTCGAACCCTAGAATTTGAAATACGAACTATTCAGAAACATGATAGATCTCAACAACATAGAAAAAGGTAGAGAAAATGCTAAATCTATGACATCGAATCTTCGATCTTCCGTCGTGAGCTCTCAGATGTGTTCTCCAACTTTGACTCTTTAGAAAATAGTGCTTAAAATTCAAATAGATCGTCCATATGAGGTATTTATAGGATAAGATTTGATAAGGACCGAACAGGGAAAATTCTATAATTTCTGGAAAATTTTAAGAAAATCGCGAAGGCCGATCGAGTCAATCAGATCCCCGATCGAGTTGATCGAGGTCAACACTGAGCCAGATCCCGAAAACTTCAAAAACTCTTTGGAATGGTCGATCAACATGATCGACTCCCTGATTGACAACACGGTCGAGTAGATCAAGATCCCGATAGAGTCGATCAACTTCTCTCGAACTTCCTCCGAATTCTAAAATTCTCTGGAATGGTATGCCCACTTGATTGACCTTCCGATCTACATGATCGAGTCGATCCTCTCACAATCTCACACTTCGCCAATTTTTCACTTATTTTCACCTAAAACCTCACAAAACACGATTAAACGTACCAAAAACACAAAATACACAAAACATGACCAAAAACATTGGTAAGTGGGTACTTTCTACCTATAACCTAACAAACCACGACTCAAAATGCACACAAAACACTCAAAATACACACTTATCAGTCCATTGCGTATGACCTTCTTAAACCGAGTAAAAAATTTTTAGGGCATAAACCCATGTTTAAATGATATATATATTTTGTTCTGGGATGACAACTTTCAAATTCCATGGGTAATAGTTGCTGCAATTTTATTAGTGAACTGGTTTCAAATATGTGCATTTCAGTAATTCGTCTGCACGATGTGTGCTTGTATCAGGATAGTGAAATAAAAAGAATTGCTCGATACAAAGAACATTGTGTGTTCGATTATTTCTGTATGCTTCGCACTTGTTTCATCTTAGAGCGTATTTTCTAGTAATCCTTGCTCACGAAAGAAATTTTCATTATTAAATTGTTCCCATAAACTTATTTCGATTAAACCCTAAACACTAACTTGCGATGACAATTTACTAGGTGATCATGGTTCGAATAACATATGCCCCCACGCTGAAGGCATGTTGCAAATCATTAGTAGGAAAGCACCATATATATCTATATAAATTAATATCAGGATTTCAAACCTTATTCATATATGTGCAGGGTATTCATTCACAATATATGGCAAGCACATGGTGAAATCTTCCAATACACAAGAAGGACAAACATCCATTAATATTGGTCATAGGAAAAAAAAGTTCTGAATCAAACGGTCAGAATACACATATTCTGCGATTTGTTTTTGGTGGTGAATCATATTTTCAATGCACTAGTGCACATGAAATTATGATGCTTTAAATGGACCACCCCACATTTGTAACATTACGATTTTTCGTCTAGCATTACTACTTAGTTTGTAAAGCATAAGCTGTATAAGCTATATAAGATGGCCTTCAAATTTAATTCAAATGGACTCACAAGTAAATATTTAATTATTTCACATATGAGCTCCACATGTACAAGAATCTGTTGCAACAATATACTCAAAGGGAAAAAATTGGCCTTCCGGTTTACACAACTGTAGTAGACGGCCCTCTTCATGCTCGACTTTTCAGGTCAAAAGTTGTCACTAGTGGAGAAATATTCGAAACATTAGAATATTCCCAATGCTAAAAAAAGCCGAGCAAGCTGCTGCTAGGAATGCCTGTCGGGCATTGTCTATTGGTTTCATTGTCTGTTATTTATGGTGCATGCAATGGTGAACAAACTTTCGTAAAGATTTTTCGCCTAATAAGTACGTGGATTAATTAAAAATGATATGCTATCAGGATGAAGGATTATACAAGAATTTGTTACAGGAATTTGCCCAGTCACATGGTCTACTACATCCATCTTATGACATGCATTCTGAAGGATTGCCTCATAACTCTACATTTGTGTGCATTGTCGTTATTGGATCAAACTATTTTCAAGGGAGTGAGACAAAAACAAAGAAGCAGACAGAGATGAACGTGGCCAAGGTAGCTTATTTTGCTCTAACCATTAAAGGGACGAGCGTACCAATCCAGAATACTCCTCGTATGCCAATGTTTACTGCCGAGAAAAGGAATAGGGAGGCGACGAATTGATCGTACTGTTGCACTTTTGATGACTGTGGAAATTGGTGCACTAAATGTTGTGGGTCAACGTCGTGTAAGCTCGGGTTCTTATCCTACATACATTATTTTGTCTTTTGTGGTATGTTTTGAGGACTATCGTTCAAGTAGCATGTAATATCTCATGTTTTATTATGGTAGTATGAATCGTATGGTAATGCATTTATGACTAACTGATTATTGGCCAAGACAAATGTTTCATAATTGTCCTTTTGGTAACGCAAATTTAGCATGTTATTCATATCAATTAAACAGATATGAGTTCACTATTAAACATCATATCCGCTGAGGCCCAGCTACTCCCCAAAAGCAATAAATTAGTAACAGTAAAATTTGGCATTAGTGACATCAAATTTCATGCAGTGGTGTTTTCTAGCCTAAATACAAAAACATTCTGTGAATACACACAAAATATCCCATGAACTTAAACCCATCCAAAGATCGCCTGCATTTTCTGAATGCAACAATCCTCATTCTGCAAACAACGAACTAAATACTCCAACAATTTTTTCAGTTCAGGAATTCAGTTAAGCTAGTGCTAACATTTAATTACATAATTCAAACAGTACGATGCAACTTAAATTTATGACAAGGAATGTTAGGTGTGGAGACTACTTAATTTGGGCCATATTCTGGACATCAACGCAATCTAATTTGGGCCATATTCTGGACATCAATGCAATCTCATTGTTGGGCCTTAATTTGGGCCCTAAGGTTCATCTTTAGTTACATAAATTAAGATGTATTTTTAGGGTTGATGGTAAGCTGATTATCTTTTAAATAAGTTAGCAAGTACTTTTATATTGTTTAAATGGATATTCCAAAATGATACTCTCACAGCATGTTCGGAGTCTTCGAATTACTCGTTTCTTAAATAGTTGTAAGCAGCGTGTTCGAATTTTATTCAGAGAAAGGACGTTACTCGTTTACACTTTGAAATTCTATTCCATAATGATGTGTTTACTAGTGGTCCCAATATACAATATTTCATCGAATAATTATATTTAATGCTATTTTTAATATAAAATACACGCTTATTTGTACTATAATCTTCATTAATTTTTAACTAAATGAAGTTATGTGTGTTTGTTCACTTTATTTTAAAATGTCATCTCTCTGGTTGAGCACAACAATATTATGATATCATTAAAATACAAAATATAAGCAAAGACCGTATTCTCAGAGGTCCATTCACGAAATTGAACTTAGAAAAAACAAAAACAAACATGATTCATATAGTTCACCAACACTAACTACATAAACTGTGTGCTAATAACAAAATAACTGACACTTTCCAAAATAATTTGACACACAAAAATATTAGAGACTACTAGCAAATCCACCGGTTGTACCGTAATGGAAGAACGTCTTCTACATCACAAACTCGTGGCCCACAATTACCATGCAATAAATCTTCCTATATTTGATGCATCGTTGTAGGTCGACTGCATAAAACGGCAACCCCTGCGCCAATTGCTCAACAACCTTATCCACGAGTACACTGCAGTCGTATGCATTAACTTGTTATGGGGTCATTGAAAATTCCTAAGCCGTAAATGTCTTGCTAACGCTCGACAGACTACCTCCATCCACAAGGTGATTCCCGCGAACATATGTCTCAAAAGCTTTGCGTTTATTTGTCAGATTATTGAGAAATGCGGTCTCCTACATCATCATACATGGTAATGAGCCACAATGATTGGGAAACTGCATTATAGTATCAACAATCGATATTTTGATTACATCTTGTTTCCGTTTCAATAACAATAGGCTTAAAATGCGTCAATGTGCTTTCCCCAGCGTAAGAAAAAGAAGCACGAAGATAAAGAACCGGACTTAGAAAAAATCTTGTAAAAAAGTATGCAACAATAAATGTTCATCATGCTTCAAATATACAAACATACACATACATACCTCATATCCCAGCAGACCATTTCGATTCCATATAATAAAGAACTAGTTTTTGCTCAATCTACACGATATAAATATTAACTCTTCCACATGTGACGAGCACTCGACCTACTATTAACAACCACACTTCAGGTGATCTCTACAATAATATCTACAAGACAAAATAGTGTCCCATGGGGAGAAAATGGAACCGGCGTTCCCTCGTTATCTGTTTCATCATCGAAAACTGTAGTATTTGTTGAATTTTTGTCTTGCCTTGTCTGCTGACCCGCTATCTTGCATTGTGTTTCTTCTGCCACGTCCACTGCTATTGACTGATAGTGGTGCGTTACTATCCATGTTTTGTTTTCATGCGTCGTGCGTGGAGACAGTTGCTGCGTTTTTTATGAGGGCAAAGTGTGGTCATCCGTAATCATGACATCAACTTGCCTTGACCAGTGACCAATGCAGTATTCCTAAGGCACACAAGCATGAGAAATAAATTAAAGATGGTATCAAATTTTAACACAATGACCACGTTACAATTTCATTATTTAGACCACATCTAATGTGTTGTCTCCCATGACTTCAGTTTCAGCTGGTGTCTCGTCGTTAGTATTCATTGGGGATACAATTATGGAGCTCTGTTGTGCTGTTTGTTCTGCTACGGGTTGTTGTTCCTGCTTCAGTATGCTGAAGATTATAAACTAAACTCTTTAAATCCAAAGGGATACTTCCGGTAGGGTTATCATTCTCTGTTGTTGGCATATGATATACAATCTCATAAAAAATATTTATCTAAGACTTCTCCGTACTTCCTAATTACAACCTCATGTATTTAAGTGATTGACTAATCAGAACAAGATAAATTATCAAAACTAATATAACCTTTCTAGAAGATAAATCTTTGAGTCACACGCACAATAATCAATAACCTTGTGGGTAGCAACATCAGCTTCTACTACACTAGTATCATTGACAAAGTACTCGTGGTTAGGGTCATAAAGGGGAATAAATTACAACGAAAATTATTTTGGTGACAAGTTATTTATGCAAATACAAAAAGTAGATAACTTTGATGTTCCAACATTTAATAGCCAAGTTACTCCCTCTAACTGAAAATTCACCAAATTATCAGGTGATCATACAATAAACTGAAATTTTATTTTTTCTTCAGTCACAAACAGGAATCATTAAACAAGGAATAAAGAACACGATTCATCGAATAGATTAATCAAAAAATTTTAGCATTATCAAACATATAAACACAACACCACACAACACATTTCCATTTGAGTTTTGATATTCATCATAACAAGTCTAACTCTTTGGAATAGTTTTTTCTACTGTAAGTTTGTTGTGCATTTTCTAAACTGTACATATCTATCGCACCCAAAAGGTAAGCTACTCACCCAAATCTAATTACATTGACAAGTAGTTCACATTGTTTCCCTTTGAAGAAATTAACACATGCCTGCAAAAGAAAATTTGTTATAAGACTATCAGATTGCTTCATGTAATTCATAGCAAAGCAAGTTCTAAATGTAATAAATCTAGTGCCCAATGCGCAAGTACTGACAGTCGGTTTTAACAAACATAACATATTTTTTTCTCCCACGCGCCAACATGGTAGGAAGAATTGGATAAAGCAGAATTCAAAAAGTACCATTGGTAACCCACAACAGTGAAGACATGAGAATACATTTTCTTTATATTCAGTTTGGAAGAGTCCTCAATTGTCCAAGTGAAACGTGACGTTTGTAGTTCATCGGTGAACTGGTTCTCCACACTATCAACATTGTCATTCTCAGCAGGTCCTACTGGGAAATTGAAAAGGCTATTATATGTAAATATACTAGAACAAAGATAAAGACAAACTCAATAGTGTTGTTGTGTATTGTGTATAATCATAAGAAGTGAATAATCCACCAATGATGTGCTTATATATCAATGCATCATAATTATAAGACAAAAAAAAGATCACGGTCGTATCCAAAGGATTAAGTTGCAACAAATTACTCTATGTAATGCTTGCCAATCTGATACAATAAGTATTCACTATTCAATCGCAATTTCGACTAAAAAATCATTAATTCTACCAGAATCAAATATTTCCATCTCAAGCTCTTGCACTAATGCTATCACTTATCAGATCCATCATGAATCCATAAAAGTATAGAAATAAACTACAAAAGCACATAAATCAAGAGGCCTCAATCATAAAAATAATCACGCATCATAACTAGAACAAACAGTTTCCAGTTCCAAGACAATAATCCAATAATTTATAAACATATTATTCATTCCCCTATTACACTCACATAACAATTAGATAAAGAAACTAAAATATCACCTTTATGTGTTCCCTTTAAATCTCAGATGAATCGTTCGACTAAAGAACCACCAAAGAAATTAGAAACACAATCTAAGATTTGAAACCACACAACAATAATGTCAATCCCACCACAACACAACACAAATTTTCACAATAAAAACTTTATTGCAAAAAAATACGAACATAGAATCTGTCTATGCAATACTCTAAACAAAAACTTTATTGCAAAAATGTTTACCTCAACCACAGTAGATACCGCAGCTTGGTCACCACTGGCGGTTCAAATGAAAGTTATTGCTCGGATTCAGTGCAAGGCTGACGTTGCAAGAGGTGGCGGAGGTTGAACAAACGACTGCTGGTGACTGACTGTTGAAACGAAAGCTGACAATGGAAGACCTCCAATAACCAGTGAGTCAACCACCAAAGCAAGTGGCGAGGGTAAAGGTTGAATACACCGTTGTAGTTGTTTGGGAGATGAGATTGTGATTTAGGAAGTTAGTGTTTCTGATTTTGGAATAAAAATTCCTTTTATATTAGAACTATAAGGGATAGAATTGTAATTAAAAAAAAGGGTCAACTAGGCTCGCGAGCCTGTCGAGTAGACCATTTTGAGACTAGAGCTCGACTCATTTACCTTTGAGTCGAATTTGAGCCGATGTTTTCAGGATCGGATCCTACGCAAGATTGTTTTGGGATGTAGGATCAGGTCGGTAGGATCGTAAGATCCCACGAAAATGCCTTATAAACTCACCAATATATTCTAAAAATTTGCATTCAAGTAATTATTTATATATATTTAGTCTCAATGATTTGGTAGATGTGATCCATAACAACATTCTAGCCAAATATACTATTTATCAGCAAGAAAAATGCGATGTTTAAATACTAAAGTTCAATTGTATAATTTAAATTTGTTAAATCATTCAAATATTTTTGCTACATAAAGATTTCTTTTTAAATAAGAAATTTAATAACAAATAACATTATATGATTACATCATATTAGGTGCATAATCAAAATAAAGCTAAACGATCACATTAGTTATCATGAACATTATCTCCAAATTCATTTTGTGTTTTATCAAATCCTTCATCTTGATTTTTATTGTGACAAGAATATTGATATTTACATATCATCACAATCTCATACTCAATTTCATCAATCACGAGGATATGAGGGAGAAAAAGCAGTGAGGATAGATGCGTGAATGCTTGAAGGTGCACAAATAAGGGGAATAAATTTTTATTTGTAAATAGATTGATTGTGGTTGTGTTTGATCGGGTCATAAATGACTGATAAATAAACTTATAAGAAGCAATAATGAACATAAAAACAACTCAAACAATTAAGTTCATCATTAGTCTATAAATTAACAAATTCGGAGGGATCATTTGGGTTCGTTTGATCTTAAGATTCTATAACATTCTATAAGATCTTAAAAATCCAACATAGATCCTACCCTAAAAAAGATTTTTTAGGATCAGAGACCATTCTGTCTTGTAGGATTGTATAATCGTATGATTCTAAGATCCAGAATCAGGATTCTTATAACCATTTCCCAGCAAAGACACATTTGCCGCAGTGTTAAAATAAAATACTCATAATTTTAAAATTCCTATTGAACTTATTTGAATGGAATTTACAAATTAGATTTCCTATTGAAGTTATTTGAATGGATTTCAATAATAATTCATATTTTTAATTGGAATTTTGGAATTTCTATTGAACCTATTTGAATGGAATTTATTACAAATTTATATTTTGAATAGGAATTTTGGAATTCCTATTGAACTTATTTTAATGGATTTAAATCAGATTTCCTATTGAAGTTATTTGAATGAATTTCACAAACAAATTTTCAACAGAAATTTTAGAATTCCTATTGAACTTGTTGAGGATGAAATATCCGTTCAATCTTGACTGCTGATCACAAGGCCAGGATACCAATTTCGAGGACACCACCTCGAACTCCGGCCAATCAGCAAAGCCCTCGAAGCCTCTCACATGCTCAGAGCAAACATCTCGATGAATCTAGCACTAGTATTGCCATCTTAAAGGCCCTCTCAGGGTTTGAACAATGAGCCTTGAAGCCTCTTTGGGCTCGACCTCAAGATTCCCAGCGCGTGCAGCCCACGTACCGGAAGGATCCTGAATGATTTATTCCGCTGACTCAGCATAGGGGAGATCGCGTGTCCCTAACTTCCCCCAGCTGTATTTGCAAATAGGCCCCATGGATAGGAATTATTCAGATCCTCCCAATGTAACAGTATAAATAGTGCCACTCAAACCATGCACATACAACGCTATTCACCCATATTTTACTGTATAACTCCGATCACCTTCTCCTACCAGAAGCTCTGTAATTTTAACTTAATTACTATATAGAATACTAGCAAGTCCGTTCTGGGGGACTATAAACCTTCCTAGAAGTCTTGGTGTACGATTTACTTTCCCATCTAGAGTCTTAATCATTGAAATGATCAAAATCGAACCTCAACAAATTGGCACCCACCGTAGGACTCTAGGCACTAAACTGTTGATCAGAATAACCTTCACCTTCTAAACGACTAACCTAATCACATTTTTTCAACCAAATATCTTAAAACCATCCGCAATGTCTGCTATTCCACCACTCATTGGAAATCAGCCGCATACCACCATTGCAACCAGTAATTCAAATGCTGGGCAGGCCCTCGTGAACGTGCCCAGGACTCCACCTGCTACCCCAGAATCGGGAGAGGGTAGCACAATCCAGGAGCTCCTCTCGGAAATACATAAAATGTAGGAGGATCACGCAAGGGAAATCTAGTCTCTCCGGTCCAAGTTCCAACGGACCGGAGAAAGTTCTAAAACAGCACCGCCGATGAGTGATAGCTCCTGGCATGAGGTTTGTTCCAACATAGTGATGGTGCAAAAGTTCAGCAGCGCCACGGTACGTAAGGCCGAGATTCAATCGGTCAATAATTTAATGACTACATCGAGACGAGTCCCCATCGAGACCCACTAACTGAAGAAGAGAGGGATCCTAAGCACCAATAGCTCAGGAGGGGCAACCAGCCGACGTATGAGAAGGATGCCGACTAGAGATTTGCGGATGAAGAGAAGGATAACCCAGTGTGTGTCTCTATGACACCACCACGTGATAACCAACGAGACTTTGAGGATGACGCGCTCATCCGTTAGCTTGAAGAGTTGGAAAGATGGATAACCACAGTTCTAGGGCTGCTTGCACCCTTTGAGGAGATCGAATGGTCAATTTTCACTGACTCATCATTGTTTCAGAGATTGCTGACGTGAGCCTACTTCCAAGGTTCAGCCTGCCATCAATGAAGTCGTATGATGGCACCATCGATCTGAACGAGCAAATCACTATGTTCAAGCTAAAAATGAGGTCCGTCGTGGTACCGATTGCCGATCGCAAGGCTTGCATGTGTAAGAACTTCGGCTCCACACTGTGCGGACCCACACTACAATGGTTTGCTAATCAGATGCAGGGATCCATCGTATCTTTCACCCACCTCCACCAGTTGTTTATTTGGTAGTTTTCCTACAGCCAGAAGCAGGGAAGGAGATCTAACGACCTATATTCAATTGCCCATAAGGAGAGCGAGCCACTAAGGGACTACATGGCTCGGTTCAATTGAGAAAGGGTAGTAATACCCAACTTTTAGAAAAAATGACTATTACCGTCTTTCACAAAGGGCTAAGGTGTGACAGCGAGTTGTTCAAGGAGTTAGTAATGCACTCAAGAAACATAACGAATGAGGGGCTCTCGAAGGCAGAGCCCTTCATCCGACTAGAGAACGAGTTCTCCCGCTGCCCTGTGGGAGATAAGTCGAAGGAAGCAATCGATGCCCTCAGTTACGGATAGAGGGACACGTTGCGAGCGCAAAGGCCTCAGTTCGAAACCTCCAGGCGCTTCCATCAATCAAGGGACAGAGTCAAGGCCCCTTGTCACGTGAAGAAGCCTGGTCGGCAGCCGTCGG
>AYJT01089619.1:0-14560 GCA_001278415.1 Ocimum tenuiflorum | reverse complement strand
AAAAAAAAAAAAATAATAATAATAATAATAAAAAATAAAAGAAAAGAAAAGAAAAGGAAAAAATGTGCGTCACCTCCTTGTAATAATTTTGTAGTGTAATAATGATGTCATATTCCATGAAAGCTTTTTCGGAAAGACGGTAGATACATAAATGCAGTCTTGAATGGAATAAGATTCTGCCTTTTGGCGCGGACGACCTCATTATTATTCTCCGATAATCCCCAATTTCTTCATCTCTCTCCCGTTTCTCCTTGGTTCCCTCCGCCATGGATTTCACCAGCTCCGCCGGCCGCGGCTCTTCCGGTGCGGTAATGCTCGGCGTATTCGAAATCTATGTTATGGATAACATCTAGCAATCTTCATGCCGAGTTTTCTCGTGATCTTGTTCCGTCAGAATTAAACCCTAATTTCTTATTTAAACTTCTTCCTGTATTGTTTTGTGGGGGATTTGCGGTGTGTTAATGCGTTGACTTAATATTTCGGTTCTGCACATCGATCTTTTGCTGTTCAGCTGAAAACTGTTATTTGATTGAGTCTTTTCTTGATGCTAATTGAAAAGGAGCGAGAAAAAAGCATATTTTGGTTCATATGTTGTGTGTTAATCATATGAAGCTGGAAAATAGAAGAAGCAAAAGAGTTATTAGTTCAATGGACGTAGTCTTTACTTTTCAGTCGTGCGAATCAATTAGTGTCCTTTAAATTTTCTGGGTGTTTTAGTGCACCGTTTAAATCTCATCACCGTTTAAATCTTATAACCATTATCTCTTGGTTGCTTATTCTGAGCTTAAATGCAGGAAGAGGATCACTTGGAATCGATTAGCGGGGACCGCGAAACGAATTGTTGGGGTTGTGGACTTCGCGTTTGTGTTTCAGCTCACGCCTCAGTTTTCAAATGCGGCTGGTGTGGAGCTATAACAAAGGAAAATGTGGTGAAAAATGATAATATCCGATTGAGACGCTGGCTCGACCGATGTTTTGTTACCATCGTCATTTTGTTTATCCTATTCTTCATATGTAAGCATGAACATATACTGATTACTCTCAAGTCCTCCTACTTTTCTCACCCCAATTTGCTAAGTGCAACTTCATTGTGATATGCTCTTAAATCTTGTTCTTTCAAAGTTCAGTGATACTTAATGCCCTCGTTGGTTGCTAAAATTTGGAGATGCTGAATGTATGTTCATTACCATGGACATTGAATCCTATGCATTTGTCTTCAACTGTCATTGATGGTATAGTTAAGCACTCCACTTTTATTCCTAGCTCTAGTAAATACGAAAAATTTTAGGATATCTGGTCCATATATTTTCCCCCCTTCTGTCTCTGTTTTTCTGCAAATCCTAGTTTTGTCTCCATAAATACCATGGATGTGATTTAAAAATATAATTTTTGGAAGCACTTCTAGGCATTGCACCTGTAAAATTGTAGGAGTGGACCTTATTTCACTTGAATCATCTTATTAGATTATTATTTCTCTGATGAATTGAGTGTTTCATGGTCCTATTCGAGGCTATGTTATTGATTTTGTAGGCTGAAAATGAACATTTTTTTACTTTTTTATTGACTGGATTATGTTTCTAATGATATTGGTGATACAGGTGCTGGCGTTTGGGCTGTTTATCCAGTGGTCTTCTCCATTAGTATATTCTGTGGTGTTTTCCACTTGTCAATTACAGTGATATTGTCTATATGTACTTTATCTTCATTTTTCTTTTCGGCATTTCAATCTGCTGGTGTTCCACCCATTATAGTCTGGGGTAGCTATCCAGCAGTGGGGCAAAGTGGACTCGAGAACTATACTTTCTGCCATCCTTGTTCAAAGCCAAAATCACCTATGGCTCACCATTGTCGCTCGTGTGGGACTTGCATATTGAACATGGATCATCACTGTCCTTTTGTAAGTCTTGAAATACTTTGCACTGGTTGGTAAAAGGGTTTTATGATTGAACGCAATCTTGAGTCTTGACGTGATTCGTAACATTTAGGTCTCATGAGGTAATAGAATATTGACCGGTTTCATGTCTTGATCAGCAAGTGAATTCAAACTTCAGAAACATGACCTGATATTTTTTCTTCTCTTAAATTCGTTTTCAAATTTGAAGTTTTGATATGGACTTAAGACATCGAGAATATGCCAAACTATTGCTTTTAGGTCAGGGACATAACAGTACAGATCTGCTGAAATAATTTAAAGTCCTGCAACCATCTCTTCTATGAGCAAATATCACTGTATCGCATATAACGCAGTGCTATCTGTTGCTATATAGGGATTTTTCTAGTATGACAGTGTATGCACTTCACAATATGCAACTATCCATTACTTGTATGATGAAAATGCAATTTATATGCATAATCAACAATTTCCTTTGACTATATGCAGATTGGGAACTGTGTTGGTGCCGCAAATCATCGGTCATTTATTCTCTTTCTCTTGTCAACAGTCATAAGTACGATTTATGTTGCTATTATGACTTCGTATTCTGCACATCACATCTGGCCACCTCTGGAGCGTAGACCTCTGATCCAATTGAGTGGGTTTGCTAACCCTATGTTTTTTTCTGGAGTTTTAAAAGACAACATTCTTGCTATTATGAGATCAACGGTGTTTCTATCTGCCAGAGGACTTGTTCTTGTTTATCTCTTTATTGCTAGTTTCTCAGTCGGCACTGGTTTGAGTGTGCTCTTGTGGCAGCAACTTAGCTACATTTATGTTGGAAAGACTTATTTGAGTCATCTACGATCGGTTGACAATGAAGAAGTGATGGAAAGAGATTGTCAAAATCTTGTAAGATTTTTTGGTTTTCCATATAAGACAGCTGTATATTTGCCAAGTTATTGGAAGTCGGGGAAAGCTCACAAGAGATGAAGATGAGAGGTAGGCTATTTCCCTTTGTAGAAATGCTTATGAATTTTCGACTCAGATCCTTTTACTGAAGTAGAAGCTCCCTTATACCAAAGACCATCTAGGATCACATATCCCCTCCTGTCTGAAACTACTGCACAACATCCAGAACGAGCTATATTACAGACATGTAAGTTGATGTGGTTTTACTAAATAGAAATGGTCCTTTACATATTGCTTAAATTGGCTGAAACTCAATTTTCAGATTGTCAAATATGTGTTGCTTTTATAGTCAACTATGCTTTACTTTTCGCAAGTAGTGATTTTACATACAGAAGAGAATATGTTTAAATATATTAATTGACAGAAAGACTGCATGATGTGTGAGCAAATGGACACATGAAAGATTTACTGTCTTAGGAATATTGTAAAGTGGCATGTTTGCAAATGTCTTATTTACTCTTTTCGGTTCGAACTCTTGTGTGGTTACTAGTCAAAGCCTTTGGGTCTACCACCAAGACCTTATTGTATGTGGTCTGTTTCTGTGTTACTGTAATAATGCCCTGAAAAACTACAGAAGCACGAAAAAGTACTAGTTTGAAAGGCTCGTTGGAATTGATCCTCTACGGAATTTACATTATACGCAACAGAAGCACCTGTTTAAACTCAAGAATCGCATTAGTGTTTCTTCTCCTCTTTCTTCGATTTTGTTTAATTTTTCTTTTATTTGTTTTTGAGATAAGATGGTGGATGGCCATGCTGCAAAGATGCATATTATTTGTGCTGTGTGGGCAAGAGCAATGTAGAACAACTAACAAAATGGGAAGAGCATTTGTTTTATACACCAATACACAGAGCATACGATGGGTTCATTTCGATTCTTGAATCTGTACTGTTTTTGTAATGAGGTTAAGTTGCATTTCAGAATATTCTGTCTGAATTTCTGTCTTTTTACTAGTGTTTATGTATGTAATATTTCAAAATATATGAATCATTTTTATCTATAAACCGATCACGCTGCTACCAGAAAAAACTAGTCACGGTGTTACCCGATTAACAAAAGAATGAATAATTCGACACTTTCACTTTCAAAGGAATTGAATGCTATCCCAATATATCGAAAGGCTGGGGAATTTCTTTTTGTTATTAAGTTATTACAATTTTGATTGAATTAATTATAATGGTGGTCGAGTATAATTTGAGGTTGGCTATTCGTCTCAATACAAAGTCTTTTTGCGATACCCATGTTGAATTAACAATTCCCATCAATTTGTCTATATATATAAAATAGACGTCGAATTAGGAGGGGTACCACCAAGGTTTCGGCCGATTTTTTCTCGGGCCATTTTTTTATGATCTTGGATGAATCTAGACGCCATGAGTTGCCAGACCTAATATTTTTAACATATCTGCGTGTTTGGAAGGAAAAAACTCAATTTTATTCTGACATAATTTTGATGCCTGGCGCAAGGAAAAATTTAGGCAGTGTGCGATAAATGGCTCGATTCTCCCTCAATGCTTCGAGGAACGGAACGAGCCACATATGTACGTTAACCTAAGGGAAGGGCTTTCCAAATACGATTGGTGGAACATGGCTTAGGCCCCTATATCAAGGTGACATTTGGGTCACAATTTGGCCGAAATTTTCACATAAGAAGCCTCACATTTTGCCCTCGGAAATGGTCCAAAAACGAGGCCCAGGAGCCAATTTGTCTCTTCTTGCTAGATAATCGAGTTAGCTTTCCAACGCAATTGGCGGTGACCAATGCGGAGTCCTGTGGAGGGAGTTCCATACGTTCTAACTAGACTGCGAAAAAACTACTAGTTTTCGGGCCGTACGGCTGGCAGTGCCCGATAAATCGCCTATAACTCCTTCCACGCTTTGACGAACGGAATGAGACATATATGTACGTCAACCTGAGGGGAAGGGCTTTCAAATACGATTAGTGGCACATGGCTTAGGCCCCTATATGAAGGTGACATTTGGGTCATAATTGGGCCGAAATTTTTTTGCATAAGAAGCCTTACCATTTTGCTCTCGGAAATGGTCCAAAAACGAGGCCCCAGTAGCCAATCTTGTCTATCCTCCCTAATAATCAAGTTAGCTTTTTCAACGCAACTAACAACGATCAATTCGGAGTCATTTGAAGAGATTTCCATGCGTTCTGGCTAGACTGCGCAAAAACTGCTGGTTTTCGGACCGTATGTCTGCCACTACCCATTTTTTTATGATTTTGGATTAATCTTGGTGCCGTAAGCTGCAAAACCTAGTATTTTTAACATGTCTACATGTTTGGACGTAAAAAACTCAGTTTTATTCCGGCAGAATTTTGATGCCCGGGGCAAGGGGGTACCGCAAGGGATTTCGTCCGATTTTTTCTTGGGGCCACTTTTTTATGATCTTTGATGAATTTAGGTGCCATGAGTTGCCAAACTTAATATTTTAAACATATCTACGTGTTTGGAAGAAAAAAACTCAGTTTTATTCCGGCAGAATTTTTATGCCTGGGGCAAGGGGTACTATCACTAGGATTTCGACTGATTTTTTCTATGGATCATTTTTTTATGATCTTGGATGAATCTAGGCGTCATCAGTTACTAAACTTAATATTTTGAACATATCTACGTGTTTGTAAGAAAAAAAATCAGTTTTATTCCGGTGAAATTTTGATGCCCGGGGCAAGTTAGAATGCATTTTCTGTTTCAAAGGACTGACAATGGAGAAAATAAAATTGAGTTTTCTTGCAAAAATGAAAAAATTATTTTGCAGATTTAGGGCCCAACCGGGTTCGAACCGGTGACCTATTGATCTGCAGTCAATTGCTCTACCACTGAGCTATGGACCCTTTTGTTACAAACCTAATAAATAAAGTAATATTACAGTTATTAGGCTATGCAATTTTATTTATTTTCTAGTGACCGAACTTGTAATATATATATAGTTGTATATAAATATATATACACAGTTATAATTTTTTTTTTGGAGAAGGAAGAGGGAATAATTTCTCAAAATATAAAATTGTTATAAAAACCTAACTGATCCTCTTGAGTAAAATGATTTTGAAACTGAATGCCTCCGATGAATAAAATTTAAATAGGTTCATATATCTGTAGCAGTACCAATCATAATAATAATTCAAAATTTCTTTATAGAAGCATAAAATTTAAAAATAATTATACTCGTCCCATACTCCAATTAAGTTGTCCGGCATTAGATAACATTAAAAGATGCATATATATGAACCACCACCATGCAACAACGTTATCCACAAACCACCATCTCATTGCAAAAGGTAGAACTTCTCACACAAAAACTATATGAACAACAAATTATTCCTTTCTTGAGGGAAAAATCGAAGCTTTTAGGCGCGAGCGCGACCTCTGCCCGCGCGTTCTTGCTTCAAACAGCTTCGTCTTCAACGTGCCCTCCTTCAAATCCGGGTGCAGTTTGCTCGACAACTTGTCGTGTTCATGATCAGGCGACGGCAGCTTCTCACTCCAATGGCGTACGGGGCTAGGTTGGCTCCTCCACACAGCTGCTGCTGCTGCTTCTGCTACTCCATTTTCTGCCTTTAGATAGTGATTTCTGATCAAGTTTTCAATCATATGATTCGAATTCAGGCCGATGTTTCCTTCACTTTTATGACCAGCTACGCTCTCTTTCGTTGCTTCAGCAGTTTCAGTGATGCTGCTCGTTTCGCCTGGCTTGTCGCGCCCATTCACAAGGCAACTTTCCTCCTGTGAAGTGGACGGCCCGGATTTCTTCTTTGTCTGCTTCGGTTTTGTTGCTTCGTTTTCTTGATTTTTTTGGTACTTCATCTTTTCTAGCTCAAAACAGTTGGAATCACTGCCTCCTGAGTCATCATCCTCTTCTTGAGGAGCACTAATAGCCATATTCAGAGGGATTGATTCCAAAGAGCTTCGTATGTTGGTTCTTTTAGCATGTAGAAATGATTCAATCTCGGAGCTAAGTTTGTCGACGACAGATTCCGTTGCTCCAACGCTCTGCATCTTCGCCTGAACCCTCTCGTCGAGCCATGTTTCGGATAAATGAAGAATCAACTGATCATGATCAGCTCTCTCAGTCCAATCTTTATCAGATTTTTTCCTCAGATCATGCAAATCCTTTTCATAACCTCTTATTGCGAGAGCAAACTCGTCGCACACGTCTTCCAAGAGGCCATGGGACCTCTTTTTATCCTCCAATTCTTTCGAGACTTTCGCAAGGGTCGTCTTCACATCGTAAAGCTCTCTGGCCAGCTTCCGATGCAGGCTCTCTGATCGCTTCCTCAGCTTCCTCTCATCGTCCAATTCGTCCCTCAAAGACTGAATAGCTGAGTTGACTCTATCTTGCTCCTTGTTTTTTCTTATTACTTTATCCTCGGCGATCTGTTCCATTAGCTCGTCCATTTCACGTCTATCGGCTTGTTGCGCCCTCACCAACGCTTTGACCTGAGAGCGAGCGTGATCCAACTCCTTTTTTAGGGTTTTGACGAGAGACATGTTGGATACGTGCTGCTCTTCAAGGCTCCATATGCGATTCAAAACCTTGAGTAGTTCTGTCGATGTTCTTAAGCTATAACTCGCCTCGCCCGTTCTCCCTTTCAATTCGATGGAGCTCGTGGGCGTAACTGCAGGATTATAGGGTGCAATCTGCAATATACAAGCAGTTGGTAAACATGTTGACGACGAAATAAACAGCATCATATAACACATAGTTTACTACTCTTATTATGTGTGGTTTATCCAAATTCGAAACAAGCCTTGATTCAAAACAGTTGACATGCCGTACTAGAAGAATATCCACTTCGTCTTCCTATTTATCCTCTGTTAACGTCTATTGATCCAGTGAGGCTGAGAAGAATATTGAAGCTTCCTACATATTTACTCCTATTCAGATTAAGATTAAGGTATATATATTCCTCCACTTCTCATATCTGTGATAGCTAGACGACACAATATGCACATTTCGATAGTTCTGTGGCATGTAGATGGCGTTGGTTGTAAAAGATATGATAATCATGATTTGAAGGCTAGAATTGGCAAAGATGGATTAGCAGTTGTCTGGTCTGCAATAACGTTCCGTTTGCTTTTCTAATGTGCTTCGCGAGTAGTTTTCTTTCTGTAGATTTGTGTATCAGCAAGCCACAGATTCTTCATTCAATGTAGATTGTTTTATTCGTGTAGAAACAATGGCATGGCCACAATAGGGAAGCAAAAGCCATTGGTTCCAATAATATTTTCTACACTTTTCGTGATAAGCCATTGCAGGTATACAATAGGCGTACGGCGTACAAGACAAATAAAGGATCGGGAAGTTTATCAAACACCTGATGTGCAATGGGAGGATTATGTTACAACATGATGAGAAGGAGCATTTCAGCGGACACTGGCGGGCAGAAAGATTGATCGCGATACCAGATCACATTAGGATTTGATTTGTTATTATTTTCTGTTTTTTAAGTCGTGACTATCTAGGGTTAGATTTATTCAGAGCCATGTCTACCTTTTAGTTTTGATATCTTTGGCAGCATTATAAATAGAGAGAGTTGTAGAATTAGAGGGACAAGAATTTTACGATATGTTTTTTTTGACAGACGGTCTGATTTATATATCGAAGTTTCTCTTTTGCGTTCATCGACTCTCATTCTCTAACGTTTCGTTCTAGCTCAAAAGCACTATATAACCATCTAACGACGAAAGTTAAAGCCAGTGCAATTGTAGATGCTTAAGAGAGCACAACTTCATTTCTCATTTTCAGAAAAAGCTGTGATCAACATTAGGCAAGTGAAATTGCAAGAGAAAAGGTACCTCCATAGAGCTTCCATAACTCGCAGGCGAAACAGGTTGTATAGCTCGACTATTCCTCTCGTTTGATCGATGGTGTTGCATTAAGGAAGCAGCGACGTGCCTCCTCAAACTGCTAGAACTTCCGGGCTGTCAACATAACAATGAAATATGCCAATAAAGAGACTATCAGTCCATTAGTTTGATGGAAACACAGTTGAACTAGAATATGATCCTAAAACATATGTTTAGTCTCATCAATATACACTGGAAAAGTTCCGAAACACGAAAGCAGATCATGTCTAATTGCAGAATCAGAGCATAAGTTAAAATCTAGTTAGAGATTTCACAAGTTTTTGTCTCACAAATATGGAAACTTAAACAGAATGGTGGACTAATTGTACTATTTCATAAGAATATTCACTAATTGCAGAATGAAGAAACAAATCAGATTGATAAATTAAAGATCCTTGCTCTGAGAGAGGCTCAAGAATATTCCACAAACAAATATATGTTCCCAAAATTGAATAAATCAAACCACCAACAAAATCTAACAATTTCTCCATAATTCTAATCATAAAAGCTGAACCTAAATGAACCCCTCAACCCAACAAGCAAAAGAAATGAATTACTCCATCAACATATCCAAACCACAAATGTAAAAGCTTTATACTTCAACTTCATCAACAAAAATAAGACAAAAAAACCAAACAAAAAGTAAAAATTGATGAAATTACCACGTCAGGCTCAGGATCAAAGGGCTCAAGAGCAATCTTATCCTTAAAAAGGTGGCCGTCATTGAGGCGGCGAAGCCGCGGAAGAGGGGCGCCGCCGCCGTGGTGCATTTGATGAAGCTGCAGCTCCCAAAGGGTGGCAGCAAGCTTTCTTGCAGAAACTCGAGAAGGGTTTTTGCTGATGTTATAATTATTATTGTTGTTGTTATTACCAAGAAAATCTTGGAAAGATTGTTTAGTGGGAGGAGCCGGTTGTAATAAGAGGTGTGATTCTTCAAGTCTCCAAAATGATGCTACTGGAGTGGCTTGTCCCCCTCTTTTCCCCACCCTCCTCAACTTTTCCCCAAAATTCTCTCCTTTTTCAGCTCCATCTTCCCCACTTTTCATCTCTTTCTCTCTCTTCTACACCATGAGAAACGGGTGCCCTTTTCCTCTTTCCCACTTACTTGGCTTGCCCATCTAGTTTAACTTGCTGTCTGCGCCTGCTTTCCTCTTCAATCACTGTCTGTCCCTCTGCGCAATTTTGTGCTTTGTAGTATTGTGTTATATTGCATGGATTATTGACAAGTGTACAAGTCAATGATAAAGAAAGATTATTCATAATTAATCTCCATGTGTCAAAAATCCGTACAGTGTAACACGATGTGCAACGCCATTATATAACAAGGGATTAGGAGTGCCCGACTTCCTACGGTCCAGATCCCCTGTTGTATAATGGTGTTACACATTGTGTTACATTGCTTGGATTATTGACAAATGTACAAATTAATGGAGATAAATTACGTCAAGATTTTACCATAATTAATCTCTATTGATTTGTCCACTTGTCAATAATCCAAGTAATGTAACACAATGTGTAACACGACGGGGGATTCGGAGTAGACATCCTATGCTTCGATGGCAACATCTTACATGAATTTGCTGGACCCCATTTCTTCACATTAACGACTTGTACCTACTCTGTTTCATGTGTCGCAATTACAAGGTTTGTTCATTTTTCCTGTCTTGAAAAATATTGATGAGGTTTGAATTTGAGATATTTTTCGATGTATTTTGCTACCACGTCTAGGGCCGTAAATGAGTCAAACAAGGTTGAGTTCGAACTTGACTCCGTATGAAGCTCGTTAAGCTTGAGCTCGATTAATTATATTTTTTAATTTTAATAAAAATGAAATTATTTAATATGGGTGAATGTGCAAATAAATAATAGATTTAAGAAGAAAAATATAAATTATATTAGGCATACGGCTTGCGGGTCTAGATTGAGCTCGAAACTCGACTCAAAATTCGAATTTGATAAAGTTCACAATTTTTAGCTAGTCAAGCATTCTAAAGCTCGAGATGTACTCCAGTAGCTCGAGCTCGAGATGTAAACGCGTAGACTGTTATCGAATTACTATTTCATGTGTTGGGTTTGATTACTGTATTTTGCTTTTCTCATCAGGTGGTTGAGAAAAAAAAAATAAAAAAAAATATCAATTATGTGATGCAAAATTGATTACTTTAAAAAAGTTTCACGATTTTGATTTGACACATGTAATTAATCAATTAGAAGATTGTGGCCAAAAGATGAATGTGTTTGACTTGGTTTCGTTCAAACGATCATGGCAAATTTGCAATTGAAAATGTAAAATATACAAGGGTAATTATTAAAGTAAAATTTTTACATTTGGGCCTTGAAAATAGTGTCAAGAGAAGCCCATTTAATCTCCATTTCCAGAATAATTTGAGGCCCAACATAAAATTACTACAAAACTACGACTTTTCACACCAATACTCGAATCTAAAAACAAATAATAAGAATATGCAAGTAATATATTAAAATCGAAACTCTCATCCATCTCTTTTATTAAAGATATCGAAAAACCATATTTAGACGAAAAGATATGGGTGAAAAATAAAAAAAAGTACTCATTTTTATTCATACGCAAATTTTTAATTGAATTTAAGATGTAACACCTAATTGAGACGTAATCAATGTTCGGTTATTTTTCCTTGAGGATTTACACAAACATGTGATAAATTAAACCAATTAAATTTTAATACCTGATTTAGGGAACGATCAATTTTTAATCTTAAAACTTATATAAAAATAAGAATTACGCAACATATAGATATGGCAAAATTGCAAATGATTTGTAAAAGAAGAAGATGTGAAGTTATAAAATGGACAAGATAATTTGTTTCAAGAATTAAGAAATATGAGATTCATCGGTTGTTGGATTTTCTTAATTTCCCTGTTGCGATATTCCTTATACAAAACATGCAACATTTATTATTTCCAATTATTGTTGATTTCATGTCATCATTACTATAGAAAAATAATAAAAAGTCTGATCTAAAAATATTTTAAAAACAGAAAATTATTGTCCAGGTTAGGTTTCTTAATTATAGATGTGAAAAGGCAATCTTGAACGTAAATCGCCGAGTTTTCACAGAATACTCAATTTTTTTTTTTGAAAAGACATTGTCTGAAAATAAAGCTCAATGAATTTAAGTCAATGCTTGTCTGTCATGTCACTTTTTTAGTAACTCTAATTAATTGCCATAATTAACTCTATTCTCTCTCGAAAAGTATCATTATTTGCTAACCAATAATAGCTACTTTTTGTTTAATATTTGCCATAATATTTAGTTTTTTTTTTCTCTCACAACATTAGCTTTATGAAGACTCGTATATGTTATACTCTAGATTTGGTTATGACGGTTCAATAGATGAAGTGTGCAGATGGATTGTCGTCCTTCCTTCTTGCAAATTTGGCTGAAACTCTAAATGATGTTCGTGGTAATAATCTTTTAGATGTTTTGCATGTGTTTAATGAAAGGAATACCATGGCTTATTATTTGCTCGTTTGGGAGCTAAGTGTACTGACATGGTCATTTGGACCAAAAATTTCCCGATGCTTTCTATAGAGTTAACTTCTCGGGACAGATATTAATAAAATTTTTACTTTCCGCTAAAAAAAAAAAGGACTCTCCCATTATATGTTGATTACTTTATGTGTTAGCATATTACAACAAATTTAATTTTTTAGACCTTTCTTTTACATGCCAAAAAATGTTATAAGACTTTATATATCATAACCAAAAACCAATTTGAATGAAAATTGAATGCGACAAAAGAAAATGATGACATTAATTACAACTAAGATTTAAGAGAGAAATAGAACCAAATAAAAGTAATTTTTTAAAAAATATTTTGTTGTTTGTAGTATAGAAACTTAACTTGTAACATAAAATATAAATATACACTATGATAAGATTTTAAAAAAAATATAAATTTTAGAATTTTTAATTTATTTGAAAATTTATCTTTCGGAACAATTGCCAAGGACAATAAAATAATGTACGAGGGAACACACAAATATTCAGGATGCTATCAGTAGAAATAGACAAATATGATTTAAAATAAAGTAGATAATCATTAAATTAATGACAAAAATATTATGAATAATGTTTGTATCAAATGTTTCTTCAATAAAAAATAACATCAAATTTTATGGGAAAAAAAACCTTAACAACGAGCCTGACTTACTTTTAGAAGAAAAAGTTGATTTTTATCGGTTAAAAAAATAAATAAATAAAGAAAAGCCCATTAACCTATTTATCTTCATTCTCCTCTTTTTGTGCAGTGTGCAAAGCACGTTTTATAAGAATCTAATTATTATTCCACCATTTTTCTGTCCCGAGGAAATTATTTTTTTAATTTATTAGAATGATAAGATATTCGAGTGATTACAAACTCAAAATTCTCCATTTTAAGCGAGCGAGAATCCTAGTCATGTTAACCCAATAATGGAATAAATTTATTCTAAGCATAAACACAAAGTCCAAGACCACTATTTAAAATAATAAAACAATGCCTTTGACTTTAACTCGATAATGGAATATAATATTTACGTTCCATCAGAATATTTAATTAAATACATGGACCTAATAACTAAGGTGACGTGCCAACCCTTGCATGACTCGCCATTTTTACATAGTTTTATATATGAAAGGGCATACGCCATGTATACATACAACTATATATATATATATATACACTAGTGATTCCCACCAATAATGTTATTACATTTTCAACGATTATTAAAATTAATTAACTAGTTGTGCTGTTTGACTCCAAATAATAAATGATTAATCAAATATTGATAAATCGGATAAGATATAAATCTTATTATATCAACTTATCGAGAGCTGATTGAATATCATTCAAAGTAAGAGCATATCATGCGCAGAGGTGTATATATATATATATATATATTATATTATGGTGGAAAAAATAATTAAAACTAAACTATAATATTTGACATGAGGTTGATTGATAAAGTATTAAGTGAATGGATATCAATTGCATAAATTAATTATTGAATTAATTAGTTCACTTTTCTTTACGAGGGCCCTAGCAAATGATGAACTATCTGAGGTATATATTAGATAATTTTATTGACATATATATATATATATATATATAACCCATAAATTATGGATAAAGGGTATAAACTATACTGGTCTAACTATGTTCGACTTGTTGAACGTACAGAGGCATGAGGAATATACAAACATATGTCATTGAAAATTATATAAAATTTAAACAGCTATCGGAATTATTTCAAAAATGATTTTGAATAATTATAGGAAAAAATATTATAGTAAATTATGTAGAGAAAATAAATAAAACTAAAGCGTTAGAGGAGATTTTAGTTTTCGATTATGTAAAGTAAGAGAATAAATAAATTGAGGATTTCACAGATGGTAAATATATCTAGCAAATATGATTTTTCACATGTATTAATCATGAATTGATCATGGTGCGAAATTGTGCATGTTTCAATAAAATTATACACACATTTCTGCTCCAACATAATTCGTCAATAAAAATTACTAATTTGTATTTATATGCCATCTTCTCCGCGAGAGTATACATAATTAGAAATTCATGAAAAAGATAGTGAAATTGCCTTTTGTATTATCATACTATAAGGTAATGAATTACACATATATGTGAATATTAGGAAAAAAAATACAATACTTATAGAAGTAAAATTCTGATTTCTGAAGACAAACATCAAATGATATATAAAAAGAACCATTGTGTCTTTTAAAAATAATAGTAAATGAAATAAATTTAAAAGCAAAATGAAATCGGTGAATATATAACATTTTATGTTAAATTGAAGCAAATGTAATTTTGTTG
>AYJT01089598.1:0-13888 GCA_001278415.1 Ocimum tenuiflorum | reverse complement strand
AAAAAAAAACATTTTGTAAGACATTTCCATATTTTAATACTATTAGATTATTATCTCTAAGAACCACAAAGGTCTTAAATAAAAATAAACATTACGATTTTCTTTTTTAATCTATTGAAATAAAAGGAAAAGCACTTGCCTTAGTGGTTCCCTTCTCTTTATATCCAAATTTTTTGATTCCATGTATCCAATAATATAAATCTATACCCATTTATACAAGCAAAAGGATGTAGTTGAAATCTTCGTCGCAAAGGAAAATATATTCCTGTCACCAAAAGCAGGACTAAAAAGAATCCTCGTCACGAAAACTATACACTAATATAACGAGCCATGACATTATTCACGACACTAACATAAGACGTAAAATTTCGTATATAATGACATATCTCTTATACGAATATAGCATGGGCGTCGCACAAAAGTTTTATATAATTGTCGCTTATAGCCTAATACAACTATGATATGTATTGGGAAATACCCAAAAGGCCAAATGAGTATTCATCCATTAGTAAAAATACTTACTTTATATTGTTATACTTCTAAAAGCATCTATGATTAAAACCGTCTGCATGGTAGCTACATGCATAGTGTGTAACCTAACATGTTATATAATGGGCTGTATATTTGCTCTTACAAAATCGACTTATGGGGATGGAAGACCGTCAGAACTATAAGATGTTGATAGCTCAATCTGCAATTAATGTAGGCATTTTACATATTTAAATGCCAAGTTAAATTTGTAATTTGATAATTCTTGAGGTATTATTGCAAGATATTCTAAATACTCGTAGAAATTTTAATTTCAAGTGAAAATTTAGGTGACATGTGAGTATGAATTTGATAGTAGATGAAAAATGCGTATGAATATGACATGAGAATGAGATTTATCATACTAAACGGGTTTGAGTGATTCTCAAATAATAAGAAATTATTCCAAAAAAATCCACTCAAAACTCATCAACCAAACAACGAATTTTGACATCATTTTATTTTATAATTTCGAAACCCATTAATCGAACACACCTCACCTAATTACCCAACCGCACGGATTCTGTGTTGCACGAGGCGAAATCTTAATGGGCCGGATAACAATAAGCTGGGCCCAAAAGTGACCCATTTAGCATTAAATTAGGTATATATGTTTCTCTTTTTTTCTTTTTCTGAAAACAAATTATTGCTAATTTATTTTCTCAATACTATTTCTTCAAGATATTCAAGTGTTAGAATATTCCTAATTTCTTGTAAATATAAATATTTAGCAAATTTTTTATTAGAAAGAAAATTATTAACGAAGCAATTTTCCATAACTCTTGCTTTATCCACCTATCTTATTTTGTCGAAAACATTGTTCCTACGCCACATAATTTTAAAAAATTTTAATTGAACATTTTGCACGAAATAAATTAGTTATAAATTATTAATAAAAATATATACAAATCGGATATCACGTGGACGTATAATACCTCAAGCATTATCAAAATTACAAATTTGTCTACCACCTCGGGTGCAGTAGTAAGCACATTTCCGTGACTTATTCGACTCTATGTAGGGACATCCACGTGGATTTATTTAATATAGTATTTAAATTAAAAAAGAATTACAAATTTATGGGATAGTAGAACTTTTGGGTACAGTAGTATTTAAATATTTCATTACTGTATGGTATATAATTTTCGGTTGCCACTTCTAGAATTCAAGTGGATAAATTCTTCGAACATTCATCATTCTATATGAGGAAATTTTGGATCCTAAATAATCTAAATATGGACAATATATTTGCATGCAATTATAGATCTGTTCAATTATTTTTGGACATGGTGATCTGGATAAGACCAAAATCCAATGATGAGCCATCAAAATAAATTATATATATATATATAGCTCATTTGGTTACAAAATCAAACATAATCAAAATTCCACAATCTAATTTCCTTCGAGTTTTCCGATTCGAGGCGTTGTCTTTCGACTTTCACGATTTTCAATCACAATTAACTTCAGGCATTCTCCGTAATCTTTAATAATTTAGAATGATATTAGTTTCTTTTTTTATATATAAATATTGTATTATAAGTTTATATTCAAATAATAACTCATATTGGTGAAATATCTAATAATTCTGCATGGTTATGCATGAGTTGTGCAGTTTTATGTTATGAGTGGTGCATATTTCAGATTGTGCATTTCTGTGCCGTAAATTGTTAATTTGTACAAAAATGCACCACTCATAATATAAAACTGCACAACACACTGTAAAAAATGCACAAGTATTGGATATTTCACCAATATGAATTATCACAGTAGCATGACCCTATTGTACTATATACCGTGAAATTGTAGATACTTGCATTTGCATATTCAACTACTGGAGGGGTGCATTCTCGTGATAACCTATTTTCATGTAGTAATTTATAACTCGGATTATTACATACTATTTAACACATTATTAGTTAATAAGTTTGTCATTTTTGTGTTTTCACAAATAATGATAGATTATTATATAATAATGATATTAATACAATAATAATCAATTTATTATGTGATAATGTACTAAATAACACACAATATTGATGTAGTTATTAAGTTAATACATTAAGAATAATTATTATTTGAACATCAGTATTCAAACTGGAACTAAGAGTTTGATGGTGATTTACTTGAACAAAATATAAATTAATATAAAATTCATGGAAGCTGAATTATAAGTCAAAACAAACATTAAACGTGATTTACTCAGCCCCACACAATTCAACTATTGATAATTTCAATGTTGATGATTTAATTATAAAGTAAGTAAAATTATTTGCAAATACATCTTGATATTTTCAATAGGACTCATCATTTACTTTAGTATTTTCATTTGACCATTTTTTATTAATTTTTGTCCTTAAAATAACATATACATAAGAATTCACCCCTCACTAGTCACTAGGTAGAAACAACAAGGTAAAACAAAAGCATTAATTTTTAATATTTCATAATTAATAATAATCCCACTTATCTGCTCCTTTTTGTCCTTTTCACTACAAGAAAAACACAAAACAATGGTATATTTCCTGCTCGAATTTCGAAAAAATAATTTATTATAAAAGTGGAAATACTTTTACGCCCATTTTGTTCCTCTCCACCAATAATAATGGTTCATTGCCACACCTGCAACCAGTGGCATTCTTGGTATTTAACTAAAAAACTAAGCCTAGTCCTGTCCCCTATTATTTCACAAAAAGTATTTTTGATTATTTTAATTAAAGAAAACATTGTGTTAGATTTGGTACATTTTCACACACACACACATATATATATATATATATATATGCGTGCGTGTATTGGTCGAATCTCGAATATATCGAATCTATAATTTAGCACACTATCCAATTAATTACATTTTTATTTTCTATATGTCGTGTTGTTTCATCAATGGTATGGATTAATTAATATAACAAAGTATGGCACATGTTATAGAATAACATATTCACTATTGTTGTTCTCGAGTTCTTCCATTAAACCGCATAAATAATTTAAGTGAATTTAGATTTAAGATCTATAACAGATATAAATTTAAATTTAAGATTCATAATGAGTATGTATTTGAATTAGTTAAAATGAACTATGTAGATCTGTCTAAATCGTTTAAGCAGTCTAATACAAGTTTTTGCTTTAGTTCTTAGTATCTACACCTTTTTTTTCTTCTTTACTTGCTTCATATGTATACTTAAATCTTTAAAAAAAAATTTGCTCAAAAAAAAAAAACTTGAAAATTTTAAATCTTCTTTATGTTTATAATTCTCCTTTTTCCTATATATTAAATCTTGTACTCTTTGTATCTTTTAATTTGAGTTTAGCAATATTTACGTACAATAATGTCATGTAATATGGAAGTACAAGTTTATTAAATGAAACCCATATTTAAATACAATACAAACCAAATATATTGATTGCTTTCTCATTTTGGAAATGAAATAACTTTTTTTATAAGTGATTAGTACCTACTTAGACACATAAACACGTAGCTAATATATTATTTGCAAAAGATATATGTAATATTTTTCTATCTTCGTTGCTATAAGCGAGGACACTATTGGAAAACATTCAATCTTATCCATTAGGTTGCAAATTATACAAAAACATAGGCAAAATATTAGGAAGACATATAAGAGATAGTAAGATAAAGATTTTTTTTTTCTTTTTTAAAGAAAAAGATTAATTAATATGTTTGTGTTAAGGCCAATATGAAGCATGATAAAAACCTTTTGGAAACCATGATTTGTGAGACCTTTAAAACAAAAAAATAAAGTGATCATTCGGTTATGTAGATCGGTTTTTGATGGAAAAAGTAAATTGAAATAATCTAAATTCTTTTAGAACAGACCAACTGAATTGAACACATAACTATACCAATTTTTTTATTTTGGTAATTCAATTTTTTTTATTTAACTCAAATAAAAAGAATAGAAACAAAATAAATCAACATAATATGATCCAACATAAATTTGAACTGAAATAATGAAATTTTTTCGATTCGGTTCGATTTTTGGTTACTTTTGGGATCCTTTGCAAACAGAACTCACCAAAAATATATATTAAAACAATAAATGACATCCTTTTTGTTTCAGTAAAAAAGCAATAAATGATATTTTCATAATTGAATATCATCATTTCACCGAGCAAAAAGATCCAAAAAATAAAAAATAAAAAGAAAAAGAAATTACTGTTCCGATTCAGACAGTGCGATTACCCCCCTTTCGCTCCAATCATTCTTCTCTCCGCTCCGACCATTCTCTCTCTAAAAGCCACTCACTGGTGTTCCGGCGGGAGAGGAGGAAGTGATAGAGTAGAAGAAAACAATTTCTCTGCTTCTACGGAACTGCTTTTTGGCCGAGGGTTTTGCCCTTTGTTCGTTTCTGTTTCTTGTAAATTTATATTTCTTTTACTCGCATCAACCTATCCTTTCCACCTAGCCTTGGATTATTCTTTTTCTATTTTTTTTTTTTGCCTTTTTCGAATTCTTTTTATCTTGGGGGCTTCTCCTCTCTCTCTCTCTCTCTTACATATTCTATTTTGGCAGTTAGCAGTCTTGTTCATGAGGTACTATCATTCTTCTTTTCTCTGTATTTCTCTGTGAGATTTCGGGGAACTTTCCTTTTGTTTTCCACTAATTGAGGTGGGCTCTGTATGTATCGTGTTTTCGCCTTGTTTTTTTCGTGAATTAAGAAGTGGGTTTTTGTGCTAAATTTGTAATTAGATGATTTTTTTTTAGTTGAAGTGTGCACAGAGCTAAAGCTGTGATTTTTTTCACAGATTTCATTAGGTTTTTGCATGTTGGGGAGTGGAAAGTCGTCAATTTCAAGTGGGTTGCATGATTTTCTTTTTCCTTTTTTTTTTTTAAATTTTTCGTGATTTGGGTAATTTAACATTCTTTTTGTTGATTTTTCTGTTCTGGGCTCTGGGCTTAGGTTTAAAAAGACAAAATTGTATGTTTGGAGTGGCTTCAGTTTGATTTCTTAACTTAGCTCTCGAGGTTATTCAACTGGGCGATAATCATTGTCCCAAAAATTCACTTTCTTGATCGAAGCTAAATTTGATTTGCCTGGTTTGTTTTTTAATTTTATTTTTCTGCATCTCTTTTGTGATGTTTATCTCCAGTACTTCTCCCTCTGTTTTTTGATTGATCCATGTGTTTTACAATTGATGTTATTTGGTGTGCCGCAAAGTAGGTGATTAGATTTGTTTTATTTGCATGTGCTACTTTATGCCTGCATGGTTGTTGAACTTGTTTATAATAATTATTAGATTTCTCAGAAAGATACATTTTGCTAAATTAGGTTATGATATTGATATACTACACTTCTTTTATGGTTGTTTTACTTGGTTTGATTTAATGATTTAACTACTTGCTAAGTTGTGAAGCAGTTTTAGCTTTTCTGTGGGAGGATTTTGTTTCTAGTTCATATAATCTGTGTCTTATTTTGTATTGGGACTTGCCAAATCCGCAGCTGTTATATTACTTCGTTACCGGTTAGCTGTTTTTGTATGAATTGACATCAATGGAGCAAGCAAAAAATCCTTTTGCTGGTAAGTGAGCATCATGTCATAATAGTCTTGTAATATTTGATTTCTTGAAAGCACATTTTATGTACATTTAGTGATATGTATTTATCCTGAATTTTCATTATCATATCTGTTTTTGGTAGGTCCTTCTAAAACCCCTTTCCCAAGTATTACTGAGAAAGAGAAAAATGCATGGAAACTTAACGATACAAGTGGCTATCACGCGTCTACTGATGCTAGTCTGTTTTCTTCCTCATTGCCCGTCCTTCCACATGCGAAATGTGAGCATGAGCTATTCTGTTATTAATAAAATTGCGATTTTTCTGTTGATTCACGATAAGTTCTTATCTTGGCACGTTTTGATTTGCAGTTAACTTTAATGAATCTGAACTAGTCAGTCAATCAATCAACGATGATTTCCCTAGTCTTACTAAAGTCCATGTAGAGGATAAAGTTAAGGATCCGATTGAAGATGTTGAACCAACTAACACGGGGACGTTTCTTCCTGGCGATGAAGATGAACTTTTTGCGGGCCTAATGGATGACTTTGATCTTAGTGGGTTGCCAACCCAACTCGAGGATTTGGATGATGATTTTTTTGTAAGTGGAGGGGGACTGGAAATAGATTCTGAAAGCCATGAGCAACTTGTAAATGGCGTATCGAGGTTGAGCACGTCGGATGGAATTAGTGGAAACACTATTTCTCATTATGGTTTAACAAATGGTGTTGGAACTGTTAGTGGCGAACACCCGTATGGGGAGCATCCATCGAGGACGTTATTTGTTCGAAATATCAACAGTAATGTTGAGGACTCTGAGCTTCGGTCTCTCTTTGAGGTATTTCTACGATTTTCAAGACTTTTTGTATGTGCTGATGCCTACCATTTTTCGGCTGTTCTTCATTTGCCTAACAGCCTAAGTGAAATTCCTGATATATTTATCCAAATGTATTTTGTTTGCTTTTGCTCCATGTCTTATGTGTCTATTTATCTGAATTACTAATGTCATGTTGCTTTGATGCATTCGAACATGACTCAAATCCCTTCATAACAGCTGGTTGTTATTAAAAAAACTTCTGATTGTTGGAGTTCCTTTACCAGTTATAATAATGCTGTGAAAGGTTTGAGTTTCTGCCACATTATGCGAATAAGATGATAGATTATGTAGGAAAATAGCTACGAATATTTTTGTCTATGAAATTGGGAAAATTATTTCTCTCTATTTACATCCTAGGAATTTTAGTTGAGTGGTCATCTGTGGAAGCTACTCATTGTGCAATTTCTGTAGAGAATCATGTTTACTACTGCCTTATTGTGCTATCATTATATTTTATACTGCCATAACAATTGAAGACCATATCTTTTACAACTGTAGTCTACTTTACCATCATAGTCTTGGTAAACGAGCTGATTATATGTAGTTTTGATTCTTGTAGTTACAACAGGTGGTACACAGTAATTTTGTATTCTTGTAGTTACAACAGGTGGTACACAGTAATTTTTCAAAAGGGTTTTGCCGTATCTACCTGCTTGTTGTTTTGATAACATCTAATATGGGCGCTCAATTTTTGCTTCTTTGCTTTGCTGTTATATTTTTCATAATCTGATTCTTCGATCCAATTTGATGATTTAGACACTTTTTTTGGGAAATTACAAGAACTAGTGTGTATATCTTTATATGTTTCCCTTATAAGAGTTAGAGCTACATTAAGTCATCATAATTCGCTACGATATAAAAACATGGATATGATTGCTTTTCTGATTAGGATTTATCTTTAACAAACTTGTGAGAAACATTCCGTACTAGACCCATGTAAATTGATTGATATATCATTCTCTTACTTCTGTTTCAGGGTGTTTTTTCATATTTATGGTTTTAATGTACTATAGTTTTCTTTTTTCATTTACGGGTCATGTATACAGTTTCTCTTTTGAAAATTTTATGTTGTACTGACTTGTTACTACTCCTTTTTTCCCTTTCCTGCAAATAGCAATACGGAGATATCAGAACTCTTTACACTGCATGTAAACACAGGGGATTTGTGATGATATCTTACTATGATATCAGAGCTGCCCGAACTGCAATGCGTGCACTGCAGAGCAAGCCATTGAGACGAAGGAAACTTGACATTCATTTTTCAATTCCTAAGGTATAAATACCGTCTAAAAATGCCATACTGCTTAATGAATAACCTACCATAAACTATCTTCTCCTGCTCTTGCAGGATAACCCATCGGAAAAAGATGTCAACCAAGGGACTTTGGTGGTGTTCAATTTGGACGCATCTGTATCCAATGATGACCTTCGCCAAATATTTGGAGCTTATGGTGAAGTTAAAGAGGTATGATTTTTCTGTGAAAATTCTACTCTGCTTATGTTGGCTGAACTAGTATTGGTGTGTTACACTCAATGCAGATAAGGGAAACACCTCATAAACGACACCATAAATTCATCGAGTTTTATGATGTTAGAGCTGCAGATGCGGCTCTGAAGGCTTTAAACAGAAGTGATATAGCTGGAAAACGCATTAAGCTCGAGCCTAGCCGGCCTGGAGGAGCCCGTCGTAGGTGCGCTCCATTTCATACTTATAGTTGCTAATGTTGTGATTATTCTTTCTAGAAGAAGATGCTATAAACCCAACAAAATGTTGTGATTTACAAATCAGCAGTTTCTCAAATCCTAAATTTAGATTCTGTAAGAGTTAAATAAAAATCTGTTGTCATATCACAGCTTAATGCAGCAGCTTAGTCAGGATCCAGAACAAGATGAAATTCGAGCTTTCATGCATCAAGTTGGTTCTCCAATAGCCGATTCTCCTCCAGGCATTTCGTTGAAACCCTCCATTTTCCATCATGATATTTTTTTTGTTTTTTTTTCCACGAATCAAAGTACTCACAAAAAAGTAATTTGCAGGTAGCTGGCCCAATTATGGCAGTCCAGTCGAGCGCAATTCAATGCATGGTTACAGTCAAGCGCCGAAATTGGGAAGTCTCAGCCCTGTGGGAAGCAACCACTTGACTGGCTTGGCTTCTATTCTTCCATCTCATCCCTCAAATTCAATGAAAATCGCGCCCATTGGTAAAAACCAGGCCGTCAACAGCACTAGCAATAGTCAGGGAGCCCTTTTTCAGAATCATTACTCGATTTCTGATTCAAATATAAATTCAAGTCCGGGGCCTGTCTCCCCATTCGACTATTCCAAGCCGTCCAGTATTGGAACGCTTTCTGGTCCTCAGTTTCTCTGGGGAAGCCCCTCCGTCCAATCAGATCATGCCAGCTCATCAGCTTGGTCATCTTCATTAAAGACTCGACCTTTTCCTTCCAGTGGACAGGGTGTCGGTTTTCCCTATGTGGGCCAGCACAGTTCCTTTATTGGGTCCCACCACCATGTTGGATCGGCTCCATCTGGCGTTCAGCTCGAAAGGCATATCGGGTTCTTCCCCGACTCTCCTGAAACATCGTATATAAACCAGGCAGCATATAAAGTGACCAATTTTGGTCGCAGCAGTGGGAATCATGCTGTGAATGTCGGTTTTCCTTTCTCTGGAAACTACAGTGAAAGCGGCTCTCCTAGCTCTCGACTGATGTCGATAACAAGAAACAGCCCTGTGTATTATGGGAATGGTTCTTTTGGAGCGATGAGCAATGATGGTATGATTGATCGAGGGCGAAGTAGAAGGGCTGAGAGTGGAAGTCAGATGGATAACAAAAAGCAGTATCAACTTGATTTGGAAAAGATTATGAGTGGTGAAGATAACAGAACTACCCTTATGATTAAAAACATACCGAACAAGTAAGAATCAAGGGTATTTTATGTTTTTATTTGTTATTGTTCGGGTCTTGGGATTGATGTTCTGATCTTTTTGTACGTGTCTCTTGTTAGGTACACTTCGAAGATGCTTCTGGCTGCTATTGATGAAACCCACAAAGGGACGTATGATTTTCTCTATTTGCCGATAGATTTTAAGGTAATGTTATGGTGGATCATAATTCTTTAACCTTTTTTAGTAAACATATGAAAGGGAAACTAAATTATCTGTTTCGGAACCAGAATAAATGCAACGTTGGTTATGCCTTCATCAATATGGTATCTCCTTCACACATCATCACCTTCTATGAGGTTTGTGTTCCATCTCATCATACCACGATGACTTAATCGGACAATACCTCTACTTGTTACTACCTGTCATACTAAGAAAAACTGCTATTGCTTTATTGCATATCGTTGATCTTTGCAGGCATTCAACGGAAAGAAATGGGAAAAGTTTAATAGCGAAAAGGTTGCTTCATTGGCGTACGCAAGAATCCAAGGAAAGATTGGTCTCATCTCGCACTTTCAGAATTCGAGTTTGATGAACGAAGACAAGCGCTGCCGGCCCATCGTTTTCCAATCAGAGGGACAAGGGACAGATGATCTGGTATGTTACACATGCTCAAACACAAACCTGTTGTTTTCTGTTATCCAAAATAAGTCTTAATTTCATTGTTGCAAAAATCGTGCTGGGCGGGTAAGCGCCTACATTTTTAATTTTTAATATTAAGATTTAAAAATTGGAAAAAAAATTTAAAATTTCAGACATTATTCTTCAATCATTTTCTTGATATTATTTTGATGGTTTGCTGAATTTTAAATCATTTATTCAGAATGTTTGGGCAAACACTAATTTAACTTTGCTTTGTTAGGCTTTTTAAAGATTTTATTTGAAAATCAATTAGTTGTGTAATAGTTGTATATTTGAATACGAGCCCTACCCGAGCACCTGACTACTGTCTAGCGAGTTTTTGTGACGTTGAATTTTAGTACCTGATCGGAATCATTTTCAGGAACCTTTCCCATCCGGCAACCTTAATATATTTATCCGGCAGCCAGATGGATCCTACGCCGGAGATTCTCTCGACAGTCCAAAGGGCGATCTAGATGTTTTCGGATCTTGAATTGGGGAAAATACTCGTTTAACTTTTGTATAGTTGCATATAAAAAGAAGTTTCTGTTGATAGTTGAAGTCAAAATTGTGCATGTGACTACTCTTCTGGGCAGTGTCCCTTTTTTTTGATGGATACTCTACTTCTTCTTCTTTTGTATATTCCGGCAGCTGATTGTTGATGAACGAAGGGAGACGAAGGAGGCGAGGCATTCAAGGGTAGACACTGCTTTTTCGTCTCTCGTTTCCGGCTTCGTATTTTTTTGCCCAACGTCGATCGATCGACTGTATACTAGTTCTTTTATGGGGTGGGTGAAGAGTGGGAATTATTATGTATAGACAGGTTGATGTTTTGACAAAGTGTATATAGCATTAGCAGGGCCACAATGTTTTCTTTTTCCTCTGGTTTTTGCATAATAATAATAATAAAACCACCCTTTTATGACATGGATTTGCATTGTTTTTTTCCTATGTTTTTCAGTATAATATTATAATAAATCATACCTCGATGACCCTATATAAAATCGAATCTTTGACTTTTAAGATCATGAGAAAGATATATACCCACTGCACTTGAACTCGTGCATCTTGTATTTTAGCATGACATGATGCCTTATCATGGAAAATGTGTGAAATGATACTACAATTTGGATTTTATACTTAGGCGACGTTTGGTTTAACTGTCGGGAATCATTATGGGTATGAGTTTGATAGTAGAGGGAATGACTATGAGTTTGAGAATGAAACCCACCAAGTTGAAAGGGTTTGGTTGATTCCCAAATATTTGTGATTCATTCCGAAATATTCATTCCAAAATTACTAACCAAACAATTTATTTTGGGTTTTATTCAATTCCCTTATTTCAAATCCACCAATCAAACGCCACCTTAGTCGATATTTGTTTTAAAAATCGTGATATTTCCACATGAGTGCTCATTTTCATTAGAGCCTCATTTTTTTGTACACAAATATATTGCTTTTTTGTGGGGTAGGAGAGGTGGACAGGTACAATGAATTATGCTTTTCACTATCAATCAAGATTCTAGGTTGAAATTTTCTTGAAATGGGCTTTCTAGTAATGCACGATCTCAATTTTTCTGAGGTTGACTTTGTAGATGAAATTGATGCATGATTTTGACCCCCTATGAATTTTACATGAATCTACGGGGTAGTGGTGGCCACGGGTTGGTTCCGTATCCAAAAAATTTAGAACTGGAACCGATCCATGTAAATTTAACTCGACTTTGTTTGGAACAGTGCAATGCAGTTTGGGTTTCACTTAAATATGATAAATTCTCACGGTCAAGAACCGCACCGAACCGACAATTATTGTTCAACAAAAATTAAAAGCTAAGCCGGCCCGTGTGAATCCAAGTCTAGTTTGAATTTGAAATCGTTGGACACGATTTTGATTCCTGTTCAGTTGGGACAGTTCGGGACTAATTCAACTGGTTCCGGTTTGAAATGACCACCACTTCCTACGGGTGTGTTCTAGGAGTCGAAAAACAGTATGAATCAACACGATGAGGTTTACAATTTTTAACTTGATATTTATTATTGGTTTTAGCGTTTTATATATAATTCAATTTAGTTTTATAATCTTTAATATTAGTTGGTTTGATTCAACTAGAAAATATAATAGTAAAATAATTGATTTTTTAATAATCAATAAATAACAATAATTGTAAAAGGTATTATATACATATAATCTGGTTGGATCTATAAATTCATATCGATTATTGTGAAACTGGCTAAAGTATAAAAAATCAAATTAAAAATAATTTTGAAATAAAAATGTGTGACGATGGATCTACACCTATTGGAAAACGCTTTCTTTTTCGTGAAATTTTTAGTTATTGTTTCGTATTATTCATCAACTCGCGCTATTGTTAGTCACCTTTTTTCTCCACATTTATTTATGGCTGTGTAGTTTATATAGTAATCAAATCATGTGTAAATTCTACACTTTTTTTTCACAATTATTATGTCTGTAATTGAGACTAATAGTACGAGTTTGAAACCTGTCACTTTCTTTTTGAAATATTTTTGGTGATAATTTAGAGAACTAATCTGGGATCGGTTCAATTTAGCAACCCAAATAAAAAACAAAAAAAACTCTAATTGATTGATTGACACGATTAAATAATTATAATCTTCGAAGATATATATATCTATGCAGCATATATTCGTGCCCAGACAGTATATTGAAAGTCAAGAATATCAGGCTCCTCGTACAATATTTTTAATTTATGCACGTGCATTTGTTTCATCTTTAAAATTTCAGCTGCTAATTCAAAAAAGGAAGCATGCTGCATTTTTCATTTTTCTGGGCGGCGGATTCAGAAATTTTTCGTAGCGGATCTTGTTTGATCTCAACTGCAGCTAGCTTCAATTTCTCGAACATATGTGAAACGACTCATCTACATCTTCATCCTCACCCTCCGTTTTATTTCCAATTCGCGATGAATGGGCTATCTTATGTAGATATCGGATCACTTCACTACGAGTATGACAAAAAACATCAGTTTGTCATCAAATAATATTGTAATGCGAATGATATAATCCAAATTTATTCATCGAGGGTATGAAAGATTGATTAAAGTTGAAAACTATAAATTTAATTTTACAAGAAGTAGAGTTTATTGTATCAAATTAAGAGTATATAATTATTATTAGGATATGTTAGTAAACTAGTCATTTTTGTTGTTATAATCAACAAGAGTAGAAAAAATTATTAGAAGGAAGCATTCAGTGGACTTCATTTATTGCATACTTTATTTATAGGGTTATGAACCTACATTTATGTGTATTTTGTACTTCAATGTAGGACTGATAAAATAGAGATGGATGGTTCAACTTGTCTTTATTAGAGTTTATTGTGTTCTTCAATTTTATATTTTTGTGTTATACTCAACGTAAAT
>AYJT01089587.1:0-12922 GCA_001278415.1 Ocimum tenuiflorum | reverse complement strand
TTTTTTGGAGCACGGTGATGAGTTTTTTGACTGGGAAAGTTACAGTCGGGTAGTTTAGAAGGAGACCAATTCAAGTATAATTTGTGGCTATAATTGCTCCATTTTGAATTTTAAACCCCCATCTTTTAAACAAGAACTCGAATTCCATGCACACATTAAGTCAAAACTTTCATTTTATTTGATATAAAATTATATTTGGAAATAATTTTGTCTTTGACAAATTTCATAGTTTGAAAAAATAATAAGAGGAGGTATGTCGTTAAATTGCCTAAATTATTTAGGCGGGTTTGAACTTAAAATGTAATATAGTTATGAATTTGGACTTATAATTCAAGGTCAATATGTGTTTGAGTTTATGAAAATGAACTATTTAGATCAAAAACTATTGTATTTATTTGGATTTGGATCATAAAAATAAGTTATTTAAACTAATCTAAATTATTTATATGTTTTAACACAAAATTTTGTCAAAATTAATTATATTTGTTCGCTTTTGCAAATTTCGTATTTACTTTCCAAACTTAATATTGTAACTTTATTGCTAAAAAAAAATATTGTAACTTTATAAACTAACACAGCATTTATTACTCTCGCAATTTTTACATTAACATTATATTTCAAAACAGTAAATTCTTTACACCATTTAACACAGCACTTGCATATTTTTACAAATTCACGAGTGTTCAAAGTTTTAAATGCAGAAATCTATATATTAAAACAATACTTCTAAGTTTCATTCCAAAACACTCACCTCAAATAAAACTAATATGGATAAGGTATAAACTAATTAATTAACATTTTTTTATAAAATAGTATTATGTTGTCTCATATAATTTTATAATTTATAATAATTAATAAAATTATTTATTTATTTAGTAATCAATTGGTAATAGCAACTAGGGGTGTTCGTAGCCGATCTGATAGGTAAAATATCAGTCAAACCAATAAATACGGTTTGAGATTTTTTCAAACCAAACTGGCCAAATTACTTTTCCAAACCGAACTGGCCAAACCATATTAAAACGGTTTGGTTCGGCCAATTTTAACAGTTTGAAATATTATTTCACAAACACAAAGTATATTCATCTTGATAATATTAACACAAGCGTTACTGACTTTAACGGCAAATGAAATAACCATACTAATCAATCAAAGCATCAACTAAAGACCATCTAATCAATTAAAGTTCAATATAAAATATATTGTACATAGTATTATTATGTTTTGGTTGATAGTGTACACATTATTGAAAGAAATGGTAGTAGTTTTAAATAGAATTGTTAAACTATCGGCCAAACCCATATTATTTAGTTTGTGATAGTTCAATTAGCTGGCCGTAATTTTTCTTTCAACCGACTAAATCGATCAAATTAATTTATTTTGAGCTATTTCGACGATTTCGATTAAATCATGAACACCCTTGATAGCAACGTATACACGTTGCATATCGAACGCGAGTGACAAATTAGTTATTGATTAAAATTAGGCCCACGATAATAAATATCAAGTCATTTATCCAATATTCTAAATTGTTTTGTAATTCTATATCTATAAGCTGGATTACTGCCACCCGCTTGACTCGCGCGTGTGTAACGAGGCCAACTAGGGTATTAGGGATTACTCTTCAGCGATACGGCGGCAACCCAGTCAAAATCTCGATCTAGTTTCCTCTGCTGCGAAATCTCCGATCGATGGCGCCGCCTCCTGGGCCTTATTCCGGCAAGAGCACCCTCGCTTTGGTATGACATCAATAGAATATGTATCCGATCTGTTCTCCGTTGATGCATTTATTTTCACTAATTTATCTGGATTTTCGCGAAAATAGGTTGCTAGGGTTTCCGCTTTCACGGTCGGACTCGCTTATGGCAGTGTAAAGTTGAAGGTTCTTAAGGTATTCTCCTTTTTATTTTCCGCGAATTTGCTCTAATTTATCTCAAATGTACGTTTGATATTGTTGGTTCATGATTGTATGTTTATGTGTGCATATTGAGATTTTGGTTGCACGTACGAATGTTTCGAGGTTGTTCTTCATTTTATTGTTGTTATAGGATGTCGATTTTGTGTTCGTCTGGATTTTGACCATCCAGATCAGGAAGCAGGGATGATGGTGGAAAGTGGAAATGTAAAATATTCGTATTTAAAAAATTAAAATTTTGAGGTCTTATTGTTATGAATGTTGAGCTTTGAGCTACGATTCTATCTTTACAGCTGCTGTGGTTAGCTGTAGTTGTTTGATACAATCATGCTAGAGACATGCCACTAAATTTTTATTGCCTCTGATTTATTGATCAACATGTAAATTATTTTTTGTCATTAATGATTGGTAATTTGGCAGTGGTTCATTTCTGAATGATTCTGGGTTTGGGTTAAGAAATGAGGTTCATTTCAGAATGATATTGGTTCTTGGTTATGAGATGATGTTCATTTGAAAAAATGGTGGTTTTGGGTTAAGGAACGAGGTTCCTTTCGGAATGATTATGGATTTTGTTTAAGAAATGCTGTTCACTTCAGAGTAATGGTGGTTTTTGGTTAATAAATAAGACACATTTCATAATGATGCTGATTTTCGGTTGAGAATGAGATTGATACGTTTCAGAATGATGCTAATTTCTGGATGGGGTTTATCTCAGAATAATGCATGTTTTCAGTTGTGAAATGGTGGCCGAACTTGTTTGAAATCTTGTAGTCGCTAATACCCTAGTGTATCTTGGGTCTGTTGCATCCATGAGCTTTTGCATTGCTGCAGCCTATTGTGACTTCACTTGCAATCACTGATAAACAAATAGTCAAACTCGAATTATGAGTGAATGCTTATATCCCGGTGGAGTGCTTTGCTTGGTGTGCCACAAATGCAGTAGCATGGCTTGGCAGTTTGCATTCACTGTCATAATCAAATGTTTTATATTTAAACCTGAAGATTAATGTGTTGTTGTAGTGCCAAAATATAGTTTGTGTGATCATGGTTTTATTATCTTAACATATACTACACCTGCAAAGATTGCACGACCTCATAAAATACATGATCCTTGTGGCACATGGCAGATTGCACTTATTCTACAAATATTTCTATGGAAGAAATTCTAAGATTCACAGGGACTAAATTTACGCCTTGTTTTATCTTACCAGATGCGCGCAAAGTCTCAAAAGAAGGCTGAAGCTAAGGCCCATCACTAGAGGAGCAGTTTGTGTTTATCTTTTGCGCAATCAAAATAATGGAAGAGATAACTCAGTTTTTCACCATGGCCAGATGAGAAGAAGAATGAGCATTGTTTTCTAGGTATAAACTACTCAGTTTGTCGAAATTATCTGTTTTTTAAACCATTGACATCATTGCAATTTTCTGGTGACATCAATGACTTTGGAACCCAGTTGACACAAATCCATGGGAAACGCATGATCTCTGTTATCTTTAAATAATTAAAACCTGCCTTAGTTTTTTCTGCTGGAATAAAATTAGAGAGCAATAGCAAGTTTTGGGGATCAATTATGTTATTCATAAATTGATGATCTGGATTAGGCCCCTAACTTGTCTTTATATCGGGCTAAAGGCTCATATATATGTACTAACTTAAGCCCACAAGTTGACCTTCTGGCCCATCTCAGAAAGCTATTCTTGTGAGGAATTCATTTCAAATTCTGATATTCTTAACCGAAATGTTTCCTAATTAAACATAAAGGATTTTCCTGTTTGTATTAAATATTTTTTAATCTTTTATTAAATAAATTATTTCTTTCAATAATGTTATATATAAATTATTTAAGTATAATAATGATTTTATATTTTTATGGGAACTTAATAAATTTGCTCACTTCGAATATTATCAGCCCGATATTTAACTCATTTGCTTATTAAATATTTCTAAATTTACAATTTCAAAAGAAAAAAAAAACTTTTATTGAATCAAGTAGCCGAACTTGTTAATGTGCATGTATCCCCCCAATAGTTCGCATGTAATCTGAGTTCTTGATTTTCGTGAACTATGTTAATTGCCTTTCCACCTTTAATATTTTTAAGAAGTAAATATCATTTTGTTTTCTGCATCAATGGTCACAGAGTGGTCCATTTTTTTCTATTTGATAATTTTCTTATATGCAGTATATTATTGGCGTGCAAGTTGCAGCGTTTTCAAATAAGAAAATTAACAAGAAAATTATGCCAGCCCTTTTAAATTTGCGGATGACAATAACCTGATATAAATTTAAAACATTCACATATTTATTTGTTATTTTTACATACGCACTAAATTCTTTTTCTGATAATCTAAACATGCCCAATTCCTAACTTGGGGGCAAAAAACGACTTTTATGGCGTTTGATTTAACTGTTGGGAATCATTGTGTGTATGAGTTTGATAGTAGAGGGAATGACTATGAGTTTGAGAATGAAATCCGTTAAGTTAAAAGAGTTTGGTTGATTCCTAAATATTTGAGACCAAAATTCCATTTCAAAATTACCAATCAAAATTAACCGAAAATGGTATAAAACTGTTGCGTCCTGTTTTTTTAATTTATTATTTTTACTGTGGTGGAAATTTGCAACTACATCCAGTGATACGTGACCAAAAAAAAATTGCTCTAAATACTACGATGCAATGAGAGTTACATTGTAACAATATTAATTACGTGCAACGTAAATCAATCAACTTTTTATATTATTTTCGGGTCCGTCTATGCCATTTAGATGTTGTATTACAAGTGTTCAACTAAATAAAAATTAGCAGCTTTTCAAGTTCAATCACCACCCTTGTCTTATCACAAATAGGAAACACACGTTAGATGAATTTAATCTATAATGTGTAATACCAACTCAATAAAGAATGCCTTTGAATGGAGAAAAAAGAAATGAATATAAAATATGCAAAGTCACCAGAAAGGTTGTTTTATATTCTGTCATGAAATAATATCATAAATATATACAATTTATGACAATATGAAGATACTCTAAACCCATGAAATAAAATAAAACAAAAATAAAAAAACTAATCTACAGAGATTGTTGAAACAATTAATAACTAGTTTTACACTCGCATCTTGTGCAATCCAACACGATAATTCATTCAAAAATATAATAAATAAAATTATATAAATTCATTCGAAGACATACATTACATGTATTAAGAAATTTAACAGAATAGAAAAAATAAATATAAAACATATAAAATGAAGAATTTTATATTAAAAAAATATTTCAACTTAAATGATACAATAAAAAAAATTATGTATTTGTTTTTAAAAAATAGTAATAAAATAATTTCAAAACAAAATAAAATTGATGAAAAACGAAATGACACGATGTAATTTTATTAAATTTTTTATTATTATTTATTTACATAAAATACATTATATGGATTCTCGAGAAGAGAGGAGTCATGGTGGTCCCCTCCGGACCGTCCGGATCCCACAAGTGAATCGAAAGTTATATAAATGAATTGTTAAATAAAATGAAAATAAAAAAAGAAATTGATGATTGATATTTTTTAAAAAAAAAAGTGGCAAAAATGTAAATATGGAAAATTAGATTCAATGGTAAATTCTCTCTCAAGGTGCAAACAAACACGTCTGTGAGGAAAAACTACAAACACCTTCTGTACATACTACACAGATCCCCCAAAAATCTGAAAATCAATAACTAAAACTACGAAGAGAGATGTTCATGAAAAAGAGGGAAAACCTCTGCAGCTTCATCTCGTCTTCACCATCACTCTCGTAATGCAGTGAATTCAGAAATAAAAAAAAAATTCCCCAATATTATCGGATGATGGAAGTGAGTGATCGGAAAGCGAGCTCTTCGCAGGGAAGGGTGAGGCCCATCTCGTGGTCAAATCCGAACTCCTCCTCGGCTCTCCGGAGCAGACACTGGAAATCTGGGTGGCTCAGGAAGGAGATCGGTACGATGTGTCGGCTCCGATTCTCGCCGACGTAGACGGCGAAGTGGCCTTTGGGGACGTCGAGGGGGAGCTCCTCTTCTTCGTCGCACGCGTTTTTCTTGCCCAGACTCGAGCATCTTTTCAGTATTTGTTTCAGCCCTGCTGCTTGAGACAGTTTGCTTGAAATCTTAATCGCCATTTTGGCTTTTTTTTTTTTGGGGTTTTCTTCCTTTTGTGGGAGGAGTGTTGAAGAATTTAACGAGTCTGGAGGAGAATTGAAGGTGGCGGTGATGGTGGAGCGGGAGTGTGGAGGTATTTATTGATAAAGGTTGTGGGGCCCAATCTGCAGGTTTTCTATTTTTACTATGATTATTAGTTTGTCACCAGCGGTATATTATTATTAATTTGTTACTAAATAGTTATATTTATCAATTATTATAAATTCTAGAAAAATTCGAGAATACTATTTCAATATATAAATAGATTATTATTATTACTAAACACGGTTTTTTGGGCTGATCGTTAGTTTGCGCAAGAACCGAAGCCCAATGAGGATATGTTGTTTATGTTTTCTTTTTTTATTTTTTTTTTTGAACGGGAAATGGGGGAGTGGGGATTCGAATTCTATACTATTTTTATTTGGAGGATCTTTACACATAAATCTCTACTACTGGAGCGTCCCGAAGAGACTATTGTCTATGTTTTCTAGGGCCATGTTTGTTTATGTTTATTTCTTAGAAAATACATCTCATAGTTTTCAAAACAGTGATTTTCTTCAAAATTATCTCTATTTTTTAATTAAAAAATGTAAAACAAGCAACTTTTCAGTTAAATAAAAGGAGAATCAATCGTTTGTTATAGTTATTGGGGTAATAGAAATGAATTTGAACTTTGAAATAGATAAGTTGAGATCTTTTCCCTTAAATATTACTAAGATCGGGTCCAACTTTGATTCAGAAAACAAATTTGATAGATCTAAGCCTCAACTTATAAGAGGCCATTATATATACTCAAACCCAACTTAAATAATAATGTAATTAATAATTTCTATAACATGATATTATTTAAATAGATATGCATGTTATATTCAATAGACCTATTTAACCATAATTTATTTGACAATAACCTAAGTGTTACGTAGGCCTTTGATAATATGACATCCCTGATAATAAATCACTCAATGGTTATATTCAATATATTTAAACGGATTCAAATAATTCGTGCAAAGTCGTGTGTTGACTAAAAGAATTCAAATTTAACATCCACAGCTCCCATCTCCCGATTAAGATTTAAATCTTTCTAATAGAAAAATATTATCTAAAAGCAACACATGTTGAAACTTCAAGACGTTTAGAATTGTCCAAAAAGTATCAAATCATTAAAAACAAGTAACAACCTAATTTGTATTAAATAGCACATGCATAAAACTACACGAAAATAAAATTTCACGTTTTTAGTAACATCTCTTTTGTATTATCATCCAAATTATATATTAATTAAACCACGGGTTTTTGTATTTCACCCACCATCATCAAACCCAATTATAACAATTATGTCTCATGATTCCCAACGTGGTTAGGTGGAAATTAAATTACACGAGCGTAGAATTTTAAGTGGTAGTTGCTCGTTATATTAAACAAAAATAGGGTACAATAATATTTACATCAATGCACAATATCAATCGTAGACCTCATAAAATAAATAAAAATAAATAATGATGTTAGCATAGATGTGGAGCTTTGGAAGTGTGAAATGGCTTGTTTGGACATATAAAGCATACACATTAAAGAGTGTAGTCTCTTTCACTTTTTGTAGTGGGTTTCATGTTTCATTATCATTCTTAACTTCGAAAGTTTAATTTTCAACCGAGGACCCAAAAGATGCGAGATTCTAAAATTGAGAATTTGATCATTTTTCAGGTCTTAGATAGAGAATTTTTGCGATCGTTCATGTTCTGAGTTGAAAATTTTGGAATATTTAGTTCTGGATTGCGAATCCATCATCTAGTACTTGAATCGATAACCAAACTATTTTTTGGGTCTTCAATTTCATTAATGCACCAGATATTAATTGAGAATTTTGGGTTCCACTTTAGTGAGGATGATACGACACGAATAATTGAATGGAAATATATATTGAGTAAACTGGAAAAACAAAACCTTGTGAGAGGTTAAAATAGCTAAGATATTCCTGAGCAGCGCAACTGTTCCCTAAAACCCAAAATTTTCAACCCTTTAATTTAACCTAGACTACTCTTTAAATAGAAAAGATGGAAACCCTAATTCAAGTCCATGAAGGGACGTAATCCATCATGATATTTTACCCTCATACTTAAAAGGAAATAACAATAATAAACATAACACGATAATGATATGAAAACTATAATTACGGAAATAAAGATAACAAGATTTCTCAACTAATCTCCTCCAAAGTCGGCCACCTTACGTGGCCCCTGCGGACTCGGACTCGAGTCTCGGACTTCAGCCTCGAACTTGACCCTCGACCTTCGGACATCTCGACCCTCGATCTTGTCCCTCGGATTCGACATCGACCCTTGACGCATCAATACTTCGAATTCGACCCCCGACGCAATAACAATGGCGTATCAAAGGATGGCTCCATTAACTCTCTGTTTGGTTTTGTTTCCTTTTTTTAAAAAAAGAAAATGCACTATACTCTTTTTTAAAAAGATATTTTTTTTCAAAATAAATTCAAAATTTATCTCTATTTTTTCTCTCGCATCAATTTAAAAAAATGAAAATAAACTTCTCATAACTTTTTTAAAATATTTCATTTTTTTAAGATGCACATCAAACAAACAGACCATAAGTGGAGTATTAATTGACTGTACCATAGAGTACGTGGGAAGTGTTTGGTATTTTCTGTTTGCTGTATTTGTGAGTCTCTCAAAATATTTGTTAGAAAATAAAAGCTTTTTGTTATCAATAATAGTTTTTTTTTTCAATAATAGTTATTACCAGAAATCCATGTGACAATTTTAGTATGCAGTACAATTTTCACACTCCCAAACAGTACAAATCCATGCACTCATCCATCACCACAAAAATTCCAACCATATTTGTTTTTGTTAGGTATTGTTTAATATCCCTCAACTGCCTTATAAAGTGTCATGAATTGTTATATAGGTAAAGTTTTATAAGGTTGTATTGGTGTACAAACCGAACTTTTGTTTACAGTACTTCATACTCCATATTTAATACAAAAGCGGGTAGCGATGTTGCAGATATATTAATTAATTATGTTTATATTTCACGTGTGATTTTACAAACATGCGTTCCTGAATTCTAAACAAGATTAACTCTAATATTCAAATTGTCGGGATTAAAAATTAGAAAATTCCAATCGACACGATTCTTTTTTTGAGCTAGGGAATAGGGGAATGGAGATTTAAACCCCTAACCTTTCTCATTTGGAGGGTTTTTACACATGGATCTCCACCACTTGAACGATTTTCGATTTATAAAATGCTGAAAAAGGCAGTTAAAAAATGACAGATAAATGGTGGCAGCTGAAAACGGAGTGACATAACCTTATCTCTCATGTTCTTTTTTCTTTTGAGTGATATCTTTCATGTTCTTGAAATGAGATTGGGTGCGAAAAACAAACTTTCTAATAATAAATAATTTTTGTCTTGCGAGAAAATAATAAATACTTGAATGGACGACCACTCCACGAAATTAAAGGGAAAGACTAATAATATGGTCCCATCAATCTTGAAGATATTGTATCCATATTGATATAGGAATTTTTATAATGTCACTCACAAAGATTATCTTTTTTGAATTTAAGTACAATATTAAATAATCCCACGCGGATGTCCGCACATAGACTCGAACCTGTGACCTTTAAGGTTATGGGAAATGTGCTTACCACTGTACTCCGAGGTGGTAGACACTTACAAGATTGTCTGCATTTGGAGTTTGAAATATTGGTCGCAAAGCCCAATGACGTGCAATCTAACCCATACATGAATTTTTTCGAGTATTTTTTACGTCCGTCTAATACTTGTAATTAGTGTTGTGATCTTTCGTCGTATTATAGATGGGTGGAAAACGTATTCTTTTGCGATCAGACGATCAAAATTATTCTGTAAAATATATTATGTTCTGGAAAAGCACATGGACGTAGTCAATCTTCACGAACTGAATAATCACCAGTCGAATCTCGTCTGTGAGTTTTTCGTGGATGCTCTCCTATCAATTTTCTAACATGTGAGGGTGACATAGCATTCCATGGAGCACATGATGGTCATGTTACTCTTGCCATCACATCAAATATCAACTAATTTGCACTTTATACAATCACCAACTCCTTTGAGCTATTGCTTCTTGAAAAGTTATTGCAGAAACATGGAATCATCAGAGCTGTTATTGCAGGAATAGAGCATTTAGGACCTGCTAAAAAAAAGCACATAAAAGTAGTTGTGAAGATTAAGAATAAGGATGTAATTTTTATAGATGGTATGTCAAATGCAAGGAACACTGCAACACACTGTCAATTCACAACATTGCTGCATCACTCATGCACAACAATTTTCCGTAATGTCAAACTGACCGGGCCGGCCTAAATTAATTGAGGCGCGGATCGGGAAGAAGATAAGTTTATTGGGCCGGTTTACCTGCTTGAATTAGGTCCTTTTCAAGCTTAGACCAAGCCCAACTAAGGCCCACTCGAGTTCAGGACCGACGCGATCTAAACTCACCTCTGGCCCATGTCCGGCAAACTAGACAACAATCCACTTTACACGAACTAGCTAGTCCATAAAATCAATGAACACATCCCCTCCCGTTGGTTAGAAATATCATGCCAACTAACCTAATTTGTTAACTTTTAAACAAAACATTTCTTCATGTCAATAAATCAGAAAGATGGAGATGTCAATTGGAGCGGTCCAACCCAACCTCGCACGGTTGAGGCCCAATTCACGAACAAAATGGGTTTAGTGGACCGAGCATAGTTGGGTCAAAAGGGCTCAATTAGAATTTTTTTCTAGCACTGCCCACTACAACCCATGATCGATTTGGTCCATGTCTGATCCAACTCATGCCTATCTAACCATTTTTTATGATTACCTTAATAACTTACCTACACAAAAAAAATTAATTTGATGTTTAGAAATTAATTTTATACACAATTCATAAAATTGTTTAAAAAGAATTGAATCTATTCTTAAAAGAATTTATGAAAATTATAAAAAAAATTGATAAGTGGAAATATGTTTCAAATTTTAGGTGTTGCTAAAATTTCGAAGAGAATTGAAAAACTCACTGAAAGGTTAATTTTATTTCAATAGATATGAAAATATATCCAAATTTTGAAATAATTTCGAATATTTTTCCTAAGCAGATATAAAACCAAGAATTAAGGTCAAATACTATCAAGCACGGCATGGATCCTGCCAATCTCAGTTCCTCCAGTTATATTTCGTCCAATTACTTACAGTTTGACCTAAACTCGTATAAACGTAGGAAACCACCAATAAGAAAAGGTTTCCACCATTCTAATAAGCCGCGTGATTGCAGCGGCGGCGCTTAGCTTCAGATATTTCACCGGAAAATAGAAGAAGATAGATTGAAGCAAAGGTTTTGATTCTAATTCATAGTGAGGTGGAAGAATAACGATCAAATCGCAATCAATGGCGCCACCTCACGGCGACGAGTCAACTCATCGGCGCCCAATCTCCAAAGTTCTCTTCATAATCGGTAATCATTTTATTCTTTTTTTCTTTTTGCGCTTTTGGTTTTGTCGAAATATCACTCTGATTTTGGAGGTTTCCCTCCGCGCACGTGTTTTTGCGTGAAAAGCTATGCAAACCGAAGCGATGCCGCTGGTGGAGAAATTTCAGCTTGCTGAGGCGGCCGATTCTGTGTGAGCTTCTTGTTCTTCTGGTTTTCTGTTGTATATCATTCTTTTGCTTTTTGAGATGTTTTGGAGATTCCGCCTTGTTGATTTATGGCTTAAGAATTAGTGCTTTTCTGAATGATTGAAGTGAGCTGCGGAACTAAGTATCTTACTTTTCTGAGTTTGATTGCCGGAATAACCTAGATGACCACATTTTGTTAGTAATAGAATTGCTTATAGTTTAGTGGGTATAAGATGCTAAGTATATTTGCGTGATGCTCTAAATTTGTGGTTTTGTTATAAGGTATTGCTTCATTTTTGCGTGGACTGGCCCGATTATCCTCCAAAATTTATGATGCAGGTTTCCCAAGGGGGCTCCATGGTTGAGGTACAATGGCAAATATAAAGATTTGGACATCAATATCGTTTGCCCTGGAAAAGATGCGGCATTGGGTATAGTTCACATTTTACTCCTTTGTTCTTCGGTGCATTTACTGAATACTGGTTATTGATCATGTGCATTTGAGTCACTATCTCTTAAACACAACAGTGTTCTTTCAAAATCTTCTCATATGCCTTGGTCTAATCGGTGCGTTTGTTCATTAGGAAATGGACTAGGCCATTAAATCTTTGAAGTATGCATTCTCTTTGTGATGTTACACTTTGGTTGACATGCATGTAACTGACAGTAGCATCAAGTACCTTAATATGGATACAATCAGATCAACATGTTAAATTAAATGAACGGACCGTGGATGTTTCGACATACTTGACAGCTTTAGTTATTTTTCACTTGTAATTGCAACAAGAAACTTATCCGATATCTAAACCTTAATATTTATCTACTGATTTTATGAGTTTATCTTTATCAGGGGTCGACTCTGTAGGCACGGTGTCTGCATCTCTTCTGGCTTATGCTTCTATTCAAGCTTTACAGCCGGACCTTGTCATAAATGCAGGAACTGCTGGAGGATTAAAGGTATGCCGATGGTGGCATTAATCGTTCCCAGTTCCTACTTGTTTCTTTCACTGAATTCTTAATCAATTTAGTCTTGTTTTTGGCCTAACCATGCTTAGGGTTTTCTTTATCGTTTTTTTTTGGTTTATTTTAAAACCATTTTTTCAATCTCTACTTTTCTCTTTTCTTTATTTTCGCTTAATCATGCTTATTAACCCCACCCCACCCCACCCTCG
>AYJT01089550.1:0-16628 GCA_001278415.1 Ocimum tenuiflorum | reverse complement strand
TCTTAAGGTCCGGTTTTCTGACCCGTTTTTACGGCGGAGCCTCTATCTTAGCCGTTGGGGTGGGGGCTGGAGTAGTGAGTGAGAGTAGATTTGTACGGTCAACGGTTTTCTACGTTCTATTACATCAACAAATCAAAATTTGGATTTCGCTCTGCGTGTAATAAAGAGGCTTTACACGACGTCGTATGGCTTCCATCGGGACGGCGACGTTTCATTGCTATTCCGAACTGAATTATTTATTTTAGAATTAGACAAAAGAAAACAAAATAGTGAAATATCATTTTGGGCCCTCCAGATTTGGATTATTCGACGTGTTAAATCAATTTATTCGATAACAATTTGAAAATACATGTTAAAAGTAAAAAATTCATGTTGGACCGCTTAAACGATTTAGACAGATCTAAATAGTTATTTTCATCAACTCAAATTCATATCCATCCTGAATCCTAAACTCAAACTCATATTTACTTTGAATTTTAAATTTAAAAATCACATAAATAATTTAATCAGTCTAATGAAAGATTTCGTCTCACCATGGTTATTTCAAATGTTTTTGAATTTGGATGTGATTGATGTTTATGTGTGATCGAATTTTTTGTCCTTTTCTGCTGAAGTTAATGGCGTAGGTTTTTGAGATTTAGCTAGGTAGAATTTATTGATAATTATTATATTCCTTTTGGTACTGTCCTTTTCTGCCGTTATTGTTTTGAGTTTGTTATTTTAAGCAAGTGAAAGGGAAAAATTTATTTGAATTGGGTCTTATATTATTTGTCCTAGGTTTCCTTTCAATTGTATTTATTGTAATAAGGTTTAGGAAATTTGCAATCATATAAATTAAGAGTGGGAATGTGTAAGATTTATTTTTGATCTAAAAGGTTTGAATTTGTTATAAAGTCCGCGAGCAAAAGTATTAATTATTGTATATTATATGCATTTATATAGGTTCAAATTTTAATTTACTTAGTCCACTGAAAAAAATACCTTACTTAAACAGGTCTATTCTTGACGTTTTATAGTCCTATTTTGTACTATTTTATGACAAAAGTAACATTTATTTAAAAATAATATAATAATGTGTGAGGTCAATTAATAGATTAGGTTAGATTTATAATTAATTTTCTAATAATGTATTGTGTAATTTACTTTGGAATCCATATATTATTTAAACATTTAAATATCAAATATATTTAATAATTATATAATATATTATATTATTTAAACATGTTTAATAAGCATGTACATCTAAAATTGAGCATCTGAGCGAAAAAAAATATTAATTTAATTCTTTATTTAATAGATGGGGTACTTCCTAGACTATTTGTCGAATATTCCGACTTATTCATGACTTAATTCTAACCAAAATACGAGAAGTATATATCATTAGCCCTCAAAACTTAATTGCACGAGATGGATGCAAATCACAAACTTATATGAATTATCTTCCAAAATGTGTCAATAAGATTCAATTAATTCCGACAAAGTCGTAACCCAACAGGCAACAACTAATTACTCAAGTTTCACTCTTTGTCCCGTTAGACCGCTTAAAATATTTAAGCGGATTTAAATTCAAGATCCACGAATGATGTGAATTTGAATTTAGATTCGAAGACGAGAATGAGTTTAAGTTTGTGAAAAGTTGAAATATATATATATCCGTTTAAAGAAACTTAAGTTTTTGCCCTAATAAAATTATCGATTGATTTATCATCATCGATCGAGTTGAACCAAATTACGCACAACTGGAGAGCTAAAAAATTCACATCCGATGAGCAATTTATTTTATTATGTCATCGTAATCCGTGCTAATAACTTCTGACATAGAATTGCTGAAAAAAATCTGACACAAAGAAAAAAGAACAATGGAATAAAAATTAAGAAAATATGGGGGTCTATATCTTTGCGTGCATGTGGGGCGGTCATTGCTACATTAACGGCCAATTATAAGCATTTTTATTTTCATATAAAATTGGAATCCAATGCTCGAACTATGTTGTATACGAATACCAATAATTTTTTGTGTAATTTTCGAATTCGATAGTGTCTATGATAGTTTGTATTAAAGGATGAAAATCTTTCTCTGTTACATGTATTGTGTTGTTCGAATTTTTTCTTCTTTATACTATCCAAGTGACCTCTTATGTCAAATGAATCATGTGATTTGAGTTTAAACATGTCATGTCCCAACACAACTTCTATCCATTATATATGTTATTTGATAAAATAGAACAAAACACGGTAATAAAGGGAATTTTCAACCGGTATTTACTGCTAGTAATGCTCGTAATAGATCATGCAAGGTGCTGGAATTCAGTCTGGATCTCCTGTTATACTATATGGATTCTTTACATGTGTGTAAATGTATAATACTATTATGTAATAGGTAATCTGAAGTGACCAAAATAATGAGGTTAGCTTGGAACAATCAATAACAATTTTGAGGGAATGGTGAAATGTTCTAATAATAGATTATACTAGTGTCAAGGACATGAAATTAGTTTGAAACACTATGAAAAACAATTTAAATAATTATGAAGTATTCTAAATATTCTTAAGCTTGTGGGCATTGTAGGGCATTAAGGGTCTTCATCATGGGGTTCCAAATGGATATCCCATCCTATGTTGCATAATTTGGGAAATAGATGGGAAAAAAAGAGGAAAAAAGTATTAATTTAAGCACCTCATTTCTAAAAAAGAGGTGGACTAGCTGAGAGTGGAGAGGGAGGGTATGTGATCACAACGTTACCATCAAACGACCCAGATGTGGTGCGTGCAGAACACGTACGCATCTCGAGAGTGAGTCTAAAACTTTTTTTTTAATCTTTTTTGTATTTTAATTTTCCTTTCTTTTGTAATTTCAGTTTTTTTTTTTTAATTTCATTTCATTTTCTGTTTTAATTTTCTAAACTTTAATCACTTTGTTTTTGTAATTATTTTTTGTTTAATTGAAAAATTGATTTCATTTTTAAATTTATTCTTATTATTTATTTCTAAAAATAAGATATTTTAATTATAATGTTAATTAAATTAAGGTATATAATTTATATGATACAAATTTGTAAGTTTACTAATATTATAATTTTTGTTACCAAATGTTTCTTTGTAATTTTATTTTGTTGTGATAGTTTTTGAAACACTTTTTCTTTTTGCGTAATTGTCATGCACCATTTCGTTGCAATTTAGTGAACAAAAATTACAAATTTTAATTTTAGCAAATGAAAGAATTATATTTTATTGTTTAATAAAATAATTAATTAATTATATTTTATTCATTACTATATTATAATTTTATATTTTAAATAAACAATAATGAGACAAAATTATAATATATATATATATATTATATTAAATAGTGGTTATGACTAGTGGGACCTATGAATAGTTAAAAGTGAAATAAAAAACAAGTGGAGAAAAAAATTAAGAAATAGAAAATAGTATTCCTTGCTGACGTGGCGCATATGTGGCATTGTTAGAAATTGTTTAGGACCTCCACTATAGTGTATGCTCGAGGAATATCTTCTTATAATACTCTAATATTATATGAGTGGGTTTAAGAGCGTTTTAGTGTGCCTGTGTAAAGGCAGTGCATTCATTTCTAATCATTTTAGCAATGAAGACAAATTAATAACAGATCGTGCTAGTTTATATTACTAAGTATGGATCATGCGACAATTCAAAATTCAGGTCGTTATATTTTGTTATATTGATCTAATAACATTTATAATGAATAATTGTATAATCAAAATTAACTAAACTAACATTAATGAAAACTTACCAATAATGGTGACTATGGATCGAAACCAAGTTGGTTTGGTATCATTTTTATCACGACAAAATGAGAGTAGAATATCCTTTATTCAACTCCCACACCCAATTTCAAACGGAGTAATTTGAATTCATACTTGAAAGTTAAATCATTTTAACAACGAAGATGATGCTGCCACCTAGCAATGACTATCTTATTAAAATGTATCCATCTTGGTTATGTAAAATCAACACAATTTAATTAGACGTTCACCAGAGAAGGGGTATAAATTTTATATTAAAAAGATGGGAACAAAGAAAAATATCGAAATATATTCATATTTTTAGGTGCATCCCATTGCTTACACAATTACAAAATCTTGTGTGGAATTATTGGAAGATATCAATATTGATTTAGTCGTAGCATGTATAAATTACTATTAATAATTTGTTACAAAATAAATAAATAAATAAAATTATTAATTATTTATAAATTTTGACACCGGGACACGATCACCATACAAAAATATTTAAGGTAAATATATTTTTTGAAGGAAAATTAGAGATATTGCTTAAATATATTAGAGATATTGCTTAAATACACAGAATTATAAATAGATGACTAATTAGATGATAGATAGCCAAACTTATTACTTTGAAAATGAGCTCCAACTTGAAAGCCCAAACCCTAACCCCCATCTCTTTCTCTTACTCTGTTGAATCTTGTCTCTCCCTCTGATTTCGCAATTGATTCTTGCCTCCTCTCCGACAAGACAAACTCAACACCTCCATCTTCAGGTAAGTTTCGGTTGCAAACGGCAACAGCTCCACGTATGTTTTATTTTTTTAACAACATGTTTGAATAATTTTCTATTAATATCTGGCAAATTCACAAGGGTTTCTACAATACTACGAGCTTGTTGTCGTGATAAAATCAACTACAATTCCAGTTCCTATGTTTTGAAGCTAAGAATAAGGAGCGCACCTTATTCTGTTTGTTTTGCTTCTGGTCATTCTGTTGGAGCCAAATATACTATTATCATTCAATTCAGGTACAGAATAAAACTAAATTTTGCAAGTGTCAGACTTATTAGTTCAATGATCTGAATTTATGGATTTGTTTATTGCTTTGTTATGAGTTGGAACTAGGAATTTGTCCCTTTTGTTATGATTTTTTAGAGTTTATGAACTAGGAACTGGGTTTATTGTTATTGTCGCGAGTGTTGGGTTATGGCTTGTGGGGGAACACTCGAGGCTTGTTTTTCGTTTTTCCAACCAACCTTGGTTACACAGTTACACTAGAAGTTAGCGATAATACCCCCTCCAATAATAAAACGAATTGAAACTGTGATTTGTTTAATTGGCTGTAGACTTGTAGTTTGTTAGTAAATGGTCTCTTTTCCTTGAATGCTTTGGTTACTGCCTTATTAGTGGATTTTTAAGGGTGAAATGAGTTGATGCAGTATGTTTTTAGTCTCAATATAGTATGTCATACATCAATCAGAATCAATACACTGTTTTAAAACTATTTTGACTCTTCACTGTTGATGGAATCAAACTAATTAACATCTTCAAAAAGTTGCTTTAAGTGTGAATCAAATGTGTGTGTTTTTACTATGACTGGGTGGATGTAGCAGCACTTACATGGGAAGTTTGTGCATAGTTTGCAACTTGTTGCTTTGAACTTTTGTTGCTACTGTAAATGTGTGGCCCGCGAATCTTCAGCTCGGCCCGATTGTTTCGTTTAATTTGTTTATTGATGAAGTTTTATAAAAGAAATTTAGCCGAAGTTTGAGTTATGTTGACCTTTTTTCCCCCTGGCAGGGGCTAAGGACGATATGCGACTTGGCTAGCGCGTGAAACAAACTTCACTATATTTCTTATAATGAACCAACATTATCAAGGGGAGGGTTCAAGTAACCTCTCTATTCAGCCCTTAAAGCGTAGACGTGGTCGTCCTCGCAAAGATCCAAGCCTAAAGCATGCACAAACTGCTCATAACCCACCTGGTTTCGAAGGACCGAAAGAATACCTCCCTCAGAGTGCAAACAGAACTGATGGAGTCAATAATAATATGGTGGGCCAGGCCGTAAGTGGTTTTATCGAGGCCTCATTCGATGCTGGTTATCTGCTTACTGTTAGAATTGGCAACTCCACTACAAAGTTGAGGGGAGTTGTTTTTAAGCCGGGACATTATGCTCCTGTCACAGCCGAAAATGATGTTGCCCCACACCTTCAAATGATCAGAAGAAACGATGTTCACGCCCCCACTGAAAACCAAGGCTGGTCTCGTCGCGAGAAACTTGCGATCCGAACTGGAGCTTTGGTCCCTTCGAAACGTAAACAAGCGGCTTCCTCTGCTCCCCCAGTCGGTGTGAGAGGCAATATTGTTCCGGTTCTGCTCCAACCCGTTAATGGATCGTTGAGTTCAAACCAAATACCTTCAGACTCCTCTCATGTGATGTCTTTTGGAGACAAAGATGTGCATATGGTCGAACCGTTATCCATGTTGCCTCCAGACAGATCTATACCTGTTAGCCAGTTATTTCTAGGCACTCACGTTCCCCAAGGGAACGATCGTAATGAAAGTAAACCAGTTTTCGAATCCAATTCTGAGGCGGGACAAGTAGAAAAGGTGAATCCAGCCGAATCAACTGCGAATGAGAACACTGGCTCTTCAGAAACATCACATACCCTAACCGATAGCGCCAAGGAAGTGACCAAATCTTCGCCAGAAGATTTGGGTGTTGTCTCGAAGCAAGAAACTGGAAACGCTAACGAACCCTCTGCAACAAAAACTTTCTTCAGTTATGGAAGTGGAAGGATGACCGAGCTTCTGCAGGTAAAGGAACGCAGCGAATTGTTAAAATTTTTGTTGAAATGTTTTGAATTGTACTGCTAGCTTACATTTTATACCTGGTGTTAGGCTGTGCAGGAGAATATGAAAGATAACAAGGTAAACGTTGCTGAACATCCTCCTTTTGGTTCGAATTTTGACGTCGATGGGACAAGGACGTCGGAATCTGGCCCGAAGATGGAAGCTAGTAATCAATGATGATTTCCGTACTTGTACAGCATAGTTGTATTGAAATGTACAACAGCTCAGAGGTTATACGGTGATGAAATGAAGGGGATGTGTTTATTTTTCTTGTGTTGGAGATGCAAATCCTTATTAGGACACTCACCATCACCTTTCTGTAATTTGTATCCTAATTGTCGAAAGTTTCATCCTTTGTAGCTCTCATGACAATTTTGTAATTTTTTATGGTTATTTGAGGAAGTCTTACAGCACTTTTTTGTTCAAATTTTGGTATTTGTGTTACCCAACATGGATGAAGATCCCCTGCTGTGCATAATGGTGGCAGAACCTGAAATTAATTTTTGAGGAGTTCCATTATATACCACATAAAAAATTTCACATAGTGGAATGAAGAATAAAAAATAATAGTGATACAAATGATTTTTTAATACATTAATACTAAATTAATAAAATAAAATATACCAATAAAAGTTATTTGAAGAAAAAGAAGAGACATCCATTCCATTTTTATGAGCTCTTTTCAAATAATTCTACAAATTCTGCGTGTATACAAACATTCAGAAAAATAACATATAATACAAAACAATCAAAATTTACAAAATAAATTAAGATAATACAAAACAATCAAATTTTATTTTCACAACTTATAAAAAATGATAAATGTAAACTTAACTTAAATTCACTATCAATACAAATTCTAAATTTTGAATATAATAAAGAAATGAAAATAGATCCCCTCTTAAATGTGTAAATAGAATCCAAAAATTTACTTGATTTCTTTTAAATGTATATTCTTTTTCTAGTTTTACAACTTAAAATTACAGAGCCGAATTGCCAGAGAAACAATGGCGGACCCAAATATTTGGAATTGTGGGTACGAGATTTACAGAAATGTTCAAATGTTCATCGTGGACATAAAATAATATGCCCACTACAGACGTGACAATGTAATACTAATTGTGGGGATAATTTTAATTATTCTCAACACTTATAATTTATTGATACATCACATATGTGCACATAACCATGGTGGCATTTGAGCATTTATGATGAGATTTATGATAAAAAAAAATATACTAATAAATATTATTTAATAATAACTAATTAATTTGCTAATTAAGAAAAGAATTTATCTTTTTACGCAAGGAAAGAAAATTTTAAGTAATTTATTTATTTTTTAGAAATGCAATGAAAATTATTTTTGTGGGCTTCATTTCAGTTACGTATGGATGATGGGCTGAGATGTTAATTTTATATTTGATTACAAGTTGCAGTGAATAAATTAATGGAGGTATAATTATATGCATGTATTTTAAAAAAATACAATTGTATATGTGTGTATTCTCCCATTCTTCCACGTACGTCCGCCGGTGCAGAGAAAAGATGATCACTATTTTTTGGAAATTTCGAGAATATCATTAATAGAAAATACATATTTTTTATTTGGGATAAACCCCTCCTTAGTTCCGCAAATGGTGCACACCAATCCTCATCTTGGCCCTTAAAGTATAAAAATTATAAAAGTAAGAAAAGAAAAAAATGTTGATATATGGTGGAGATTTGAATATTGGCTTCTTGTATTAATTATATTTTTTACGGAAATTCTACGATGATTTTGTGTTAATTGGGTTACTCAATAATTTTGTTTATTTCACGGCTTCTCAAAAACCTGACTATTATTGCATGACGTATTATTCAATTTAAATTTTTAACTTTTTCCTATTGTCAACATTCATGTAACGTTACTAACGAGTTCATAGTTCTTCAATTTTCAATGGATGCATATCACATTTGTTGGGGAAGAGGAGTGGGAGATCAAATTCTAATTCTCTCGTTTGAGTTTTTTACACACATGTCAACCATTGAGATATTCTCAAGACTTTAAAATGACGAGTTGGTGTCAATTGCCATGGTGTGTGATTTAAATGGGTAATGAATTGTGCTTAATTTGAGTTGTTCCGGTACTTCTCTGAGTGTGTTGCATGAGATTATATCATACAATCAATAATACACACAAACACGTCGCGAATATAAGACGCACGCTACAACCAATACAATAACTTTACATTACAAATTATGAAAGATTTTAATTACTGTAATTAAAAACTTAAAACTACTATTACTTGAGAAATTGCAACAAATGACTCGAGGAACCAATGTATTTTGCATTGCAATAAAATTAACTTGAGTATCGACTAAAATATAGGGGACATTTGGTTTTAGATTGTATGAGTTTGATGGTAGATGAAACGGGTATGAGTTTCTTCATTCCAATGAACTTGTTTGGTTGTAAGTTTGACTTTGGATACATTCTCAATTTATACACGAAAATCTTAAAAATAAATAAAATCAAATAAATAATTAATTATTAATGACATAAAATAAAAATAATAATAATTTTATGAATAAAAATTGGGAATCAAAGCTAAAACCAAAGCTAAGAATGAGTTTTGTGGATTCCCAAATTTTTTAGAATCATTCCCAAACCCTTAATCCGAAATCCGTCAATCAAATGATGGATTTCGAAATTATTCCATTCACTGATTTCGAATCCAACAACCAAACACCTAATAGTTTCGTTCCAAATAACAATTTTATTAAATAAGTTCCACATTCGACAGAACGAAAACACTGTCATTTGTTATATCAAAAAAAGGTAATTAAAAAAAAAGAGAATGAAAAAATGTATGCTGATTTCCCCCAATTCTCCAACCCTAATCCCTCTCTCCCTAAACCCCAAGCACCAACGGCTGACAAAACCCTACGAATTCACGTTCTCTCTTTGGAATTCTCAGCCTCAAATATATCATACAATCACCATAAACCTCTACTCCTCTAAAACCCTAATCCTAAATTGATCGCAGGAACGATGAGAAGACCGAAATCCAGGAAGTTCAAGCTCCAGAACCGCCTCTCCGAGGTCCAGGAAATTGAGCTCCTCGAATCGTGGATTGATTCGGGTAAACCAGACTCCGGCTCTAACCCGCTCTCCCTTTCTCCGCCGCCGCCTAAGTCCGTCATCGGCAGGCTTCCGGATGGCACCTTTTCGCCGTATGCTGGTGCCGACAGCTTTTTCCAACTGCCACTGTCGAAGAAGACCAAGGATGGTTTGGCCCAATCGAATTTCTCCAAAATGACCGACATTCAGAGGGCTTCTCTGCCCCATTCCCTCTGTGGCAGAGATATTTTGGGAGCTGCTAAAACCGGCTCCGGGAAGACTTTGGCTTTCGTTATCCCGGTGAGTTATACGTACTGTTTGGATGAACTTTACTATTCATATTGGCACGTGGTGGATTTGATATGCGATCCTTGTCAAATGGCGATATCAGTTTATTTTTAACCAAAAAAAATGAAAAATAGGGTACAATACGCCATGTATCCAGTGTCCTATTATTTCTTGCCTCCGCCTTTCCAAATAAATGGTATTGTTTTTTTATGCCAAGATTCCATCTCAAGTCCTGGAAAACTAATGCAGTCTCATTGTTAGCGACTTCATTAGCAACTCAAATAGCTTTTCCTGAAAGCTAGATATAGTTTGAGCTGTTGGTAATAGTTCTTCTTTGTAGTCATGCAGTAGAAGTCTAAATTTTTGTTTAACATATATGAGGGTGCATTAGAAACTTTTCTGCTTCTTCTCCTACTATGTATGGTGCTAAGAATTTCGGTGGCGATCATCATGTTGTTTAATGTAGTTGTTGGCCAAGTAAATTTGGTTATTCAAAAGAATTTGTATACTGCACTATCCCTGAGATCTTAGATTCATGGGGATCCTTCACATACCTTTTATGCACCCAAAGCAGCACGTTGCTGTTATTTTGTCTTCCTCTACCCTATGAGAACAGTAGTCAGGAGATTATTACTATAAAAACAAGGACTGATACACAACACTCTGTTGATACTATACTATGAAATGTGGAGAGCTCTTTTGTTATTTGAGTAACATTCTTGAGTATATGCATCGATTTGCTGTTTGCTTAGTGTAATTTGTGAGATTATTTTATTCTGGTATTTTGAACTCTATGCACTATTATGATTGCTGAAATGTTTATTCTCTTTCTCATCAGGTTTTAGAGAAGTTGTATCGAGTTAGGTGGGGTCCAGAGGATGGGGTTGGGTGCATCATCATTTCTCCTACAAGGGAATTAGCGGGACAGCTTTTTGAAGTTCTAAAATCTGTTGGAAAGCACCACGGATTCAGTGCTGGCCTTTTGATTGGCGGCCGTAAAGATGTTGCTGCAGAGAAGGAGCGTGTAAACGAGTTGAATATTTTGGTTTGCACACCTGGAAGACTTCTTCAACACATGGATGAGACTCCAAACTTTGAATGTTCACAACTTCAGGTCTTCTTTTCAACAAATTCTCTCGTTTTATCAGTTTTTCATATTTTTGACTTTTTGTGGTTTTATACGATCAATGACGGTGAACATTTTTGATGTATTTGTCATCACCATTGGACTTCTCTCACGCTTTTGTGATGGATTAAAAGTGAATTCGGTTTTCATCTTGTTTGTCTTCCCCATATCTATGTCTTACGTATTCATCTACTTGTTATCCCTTTTTTTCCTCGTGGTTGCCCACATATGTGTGCTATTTTCTTTTGGTTTCTGACATTGAATGCTTTTATTCGGTAATGATTTCTGTTCATTTCATATGCATTTGATTCAAGCTTCTCACAATTTTACAGTTTCAGCCATATGTTCTAATGCATCATATTCTTGTATTTCCATTTTCACTTTGATACTAAATATTTTGAACAGTATTGAACTTACTTTCGGTGGGTTATGGGGTCATTAATAAGATGGCGAACGAACTCTCTATGAGTGTTTTGTTGTGCTTATGTTTGCTGCCTACTAGCATGGATTATGGGATTTTTGATTGCCAGGTTCATTTAGTGCCCTCTTAAATGTGGAGCAGATATCAGCAGTGTCTGACTTGAGTTTACTGGTCCATGAACAGGTGTTAGTTCTTGATGAGGCAGATCGTATTCTTGATGTGGCATTCAAGAAAGATGTAAATGCCATTATATCTCAGTTACCAAAACAAAGGCAAACCTTGCTTTTCTCAGCCACTCAAACAAAGTCTGTTCAAGATCTTGCAAGACTTAGTCTGAAAGACCCAGAGTATCTTAGCGTGCATGAGGAATCTACGACCGCAACACCAAATCGTTTGGAGCAGACTGCTATGATTGTTCCTCTTGACCAAAAGCTAGACATGCTTTGGAGTTTTATAAGGGCGCATCTTAATTCCAGAATTCTTGTATTTCTTTCGAGCTGTAAGCAGGTAATTTTTTTATTTTTATCTATTTCTCCATGATGAGAGATTTGATAGTTTGGATGAAAGTGTGTCCTCTAAATCTCCAATATCTAGACAAGCAATTTTATGCTTACAATTACAGTTTTATCCTTAAGAGGTTAATTGCTTTATCTCAATGTGGAGATTGAATTAGAAATAAATTTTATCTAGCCTTTATACATGCCATCTCTCTGAATTCTGGATCTTCTTGCATTTGTCTTCTCTTTCTGCCAGTATGATCCCCCAGCTTAACTTATCTGAAGTTGTTCCATATATCAGGTAAAATATGTTTTCGAAGCTTTCAAGAAACTCCGACCAGGAATTCCATTGAAATGTCTCCATGGAAGAATGAAGCAGGACAGGCGCATGGGAATATATGCTCATTTCTGTGAGGAGCGATCTGTTTTGTTTTCCACTGATGTTGCATCTCGAGGGCTTGATTTCAACAAGGCGGTTGACTGGGTTGTTCAGGTTATTCCCCCCAAAAGTGTCGTCAGCAGTCTAGGTTTTACAATTTTTCAGTAATGCATTGCAACATCAGAGCTCTGAGCTATGTATTGGTTTACATGTGTACTTCCTCTAGGTAGACTGCCCAGAAGATGTTGCTTCTTACATACATAGAGTGGGGAGAACTGCTCGTTACCTTTCAGGTGGGAGATCTATTTTATTCCTTGCACCCTCGGAGATAAAGATGCTTGACAAATTGCAAGAAAAAAAGATTCCCATTCGAGTAATAAAGGTCTGTCGTGTTTTCTGATGTTGATTATACGAGTTATCCCCTGATCCCTTTAATTGACAAAGAGATTGGTTGTTAAAAAATTGGGTTTAGGAAACCATATTTTGTCCCTTATTTTACATTGCAAGTCATGAAATGACTGATAATTTTTGCATCATTCCTTGCAGGCAAATACAAAGAGATTGGAATCTGTTTCTGGTTCCTTGGCAGCTTTGTTAGTCAAGTTCCCCAATCTACAGCAGTTGGCTCAGAGAGCCTTCATTACTTATTTGAAGTCAATCTACAAACAGCGTGATAAGGAGATTTTTGATGTTACCAAACTTCCAATTGATGAATTTAGTGCATCGATAGGTTTACCCTTGACTCCTAAAGTTCGTTTTCTCAAACAAAAGGTCAAGGGCAAAAAGCTTTCTGAAGATCTTGCCCTGGTTCCGGAAAGCCATGCTGATGTGGATCCTTCTGAACTCTTAAGAGGAACTACAAACACTACTACTAACCCTCAGAAAACAGAAGTTGAATTGGATGAGAGTTTTCTTGTGGAAAAGAATGCACAGCTTGTGGGGGAAGAAAATGAAACTGACATCAAGGAAGATGTGTAAGTTATTGTCAATATTTTCGTTATATTCAAACAGATGGTGTTCTAATCATGGGCGTATTCCATTCTATTATTGCTTGCCTTTTACTTTTGACCGGAGAAAAATTGCATTTAAAAGATCTAATCAAATTTAGTAGATACTAATGTTGCTTTACTTTTTTTTTGGGTTGTTCCCCATCTTTACCATTTGCGATGATCTCCATTTCATAAGTTTGAGGGTTTTGTTTTTGGTGGTTGATGTAGGCCTGCTACTAGGATCTTAAAGAAAAAGAAGTTGAAGATCAATCCGCACAGACCTGTGGGCAGTAGGGTTGTATTTGATGATGAAGGCAACACCTTACCACCTCTTGCAACACTAGCCGATTCTGTGACTGAATCTGGTTCTGTTAAGCTTGACCTGGAGAAAGGTGATATATTTAGTGCTTCCACGTGTTTTTGTTATCTTGCAATTTGCAATTTGGATCCGATAATTTGGCCAGTTTTGAGGTTTGTGTTGAGATGAATGTGCAACCTAATTTACTTATAGTGCACATGGAAATTTCCCATGAAAAATACATGAACTTTCTGTATTTCTCTAATGTTTCTGTGGGTCTCATGTTGCAGTGAAACAAAGATATGCAAAGGGGATAGAACAGATGAAAGTGGCTGACAAGGAAGATAAAGCCTTGGATCAGAAACGTCGAAAGGAGAAGCGTATCAAACAAAGGGAGAAGTCGAAAAGAGTTAGAAAAGAGGATGATGAAGATGCAGGTAGTGCAGGTCTATCTGGCTCCGACGGAGAAGAAACCAAGAAAAGACCAAATAAAAAGGCCAAGACATATTTCAACAGCGACAGTGATAACGATGATGATGAGAGGACAAAAGGCGAGACTGATACCGGCATGCGCACAGCTCCAATTACACTGGCAGAGCAAGAAGAACTGGCTCTTAAACTGTTGAGTTCAATGCAATAATTCTTTCTGTAATTTGCCTGCCGTCGCTGTTGTAGCTGTTTTTGCTTGAATTCGGCTGAAGAAGAAATCTGAGCTGTATATTTTCCTGAGGAGCAATCTTAAGCTGGAGGTAACAAATTTTGCAGATTTAATTTTCTAGAAAAATGTTAATGTAGTGTAATTTTCTTTTACCATATGGTTCGGACTTTGAGAATAGATTATTGTTCCAAACAGTTTTGAACAGCCATTGTGGTTGAGTATTGAATTTATTTGTATTTACATCCCAAGTTGCATCTTAATTTGTTCCAGAATATGTTAAACATGGTGTGATTTCTATTTGTAGAGGATGGTGTTAATATAACAGTATACTTGCTCAAAAGTAAAAATAATAGTAACAACAACAACAATTTCATCACGCCTGAGTTCGTTTTAATTATTAAGTGTTTTATTTATACTGGGACGAGAAATTGAAATCAAACATTGACAAAACCCAATTGAGATTATACTTTGAATGATTATTACAAAACCAGTTGAATAGCAAAGTTTTCACAAAATCTGTGCCATAAAGAAATACAGTGTTCAGTTATTCCATTTCTTGAAGTCAAATATAGTTATTTTTTAAATAATATTTATTTTTTGTTTATATTTATCTTTTCAATAATATATTTTAATAGTTTAGTTTAAATATTAATATTATAATTAATTTTTACAATAATATTTAATAAATGATAAAATTGATATTTGATTAATTATTGAACTCATAAATTGAACTACTAAAATATTTAAATCAAGAATGATTCCCAAGTCAAACTCACATACTAAATAAGTTTATAGAAATGATGAAACTCATATTCATTCCATCTACTATAAAATTCATAACATCGTGATTGCTACCGGCTAAAGCAAACGTCCCTTAGAAAACTCAGTTTTTCCCGCCCAAAATAGTTGAGATCTCTCTTTGGATCATTCAATTTTTTTGGTTTCATCTTAAAGAGAATATAAACTATTAACTGCTCCACTTAAGTCAATACTGGCTTCAGCATTATTATCTAACGCATGATGTCTTGATTATATTTTTGTTTAATGGAATATATCTGTATCGCACATTAGGGGTGGCAATTGCGCGGATCAGATCGTTATATGATTGATTCGATCCATTAAGGATGTTTTTGATCCGTATTCGTATCTGATCGGTTAAGCTCAAATCCGTATCTGATCCGATCCAACATGAATTCATTAAGCATTCGATAATTATCCGATTCGGTAACCCGATAAGGATCCAATGATCCGGTAACTATCCGATCCGATTAAAATATGAAATGACAAGATATGAAATATTAAAATTCAAAATTTAAATTTCAACTAAAAAATTATCACACACACAATACGAGATATTAAAGTTATAACATACAAATAAAGATCTCAATAATAAAAATTCAACCAAAGAGTATGAATTATGTAAAAAATATTAATATTCTTAACTTTGAATCCGATTCGAATTCAATCTGATCAGCGGATAATCTGATCCAAAATTTTTGTGTTCTTATCGGATTGATCCGAAATGATCTGTATTGGATAAGCCTATATCTAAACCCATAATTATCGTGCGAATCCGTGTCGAATTATTGGATCTCGTCAGAAATTGCACTCCTATATCCTGCACGATTTAATAAAATTTTTAAAAATATATTACTTATATCTATTTTATAGAAAAACTTCTAACAATATTGTGGTGGTGTGGATATGTTATTTTATCATATAAATTATTCTTGTCGTGTTTATCTCACGATTCAATAAAATTTTTAAAAATATATTACTTATATCTATTTTATAGAAAAACTTCTAACAATATTGTAGTGGTGTGGATCCTTAATATGTTATTTTATCATATTAATTATTCTTGTCGTGTTTATCTCAATATATCATCTGCAATAAATTATTTCATTATTTGGTCAGATATATTAACATTATTAATTAAATTACAATTTATAGGATTCTGGTTTTAAAAGTTGCGCCAGTGGGACAACTGGTTCAATATTCCTTCAACAGGTTGAAGAAACTAAAATAAAACGAAATCGCAGTTTCGGAAACGCGACGTCAGTTAAATACAGCTTTGCATTAGCAAGTCACCGCCTCCCGATTAATCCCCTCGATAAAACACGAAACCCTATCGCAGTCGTAAACTCCCTTTCAAAGTCCCCAATTCTTCCGTGGTCTCAATTAGGGTTTAGCTCCAGTTCAGAATGATGCAGCAGCCAGGAGGAATGGCACCGCCGCCTATGGGGATGGATC
>AYJT01089536.1:0-16207 GCA_001278415.1 Ocimum tenuiflorum | reverse complement strand
AAGAAGCTTCATCAATCAGCCAATTCCTGCACAAACCATCCAACATTACACTATGGATATGTATATCTGGACTTATACCTCGAGCTTCCATATCCTTGAAAAGCTTCCACCCATCGGAAAATCTATGTTAACCGAATAATCCATGTATCATGGTATTATAAGTATATGCATTATGCTCCAAACTTTGACGAGGAAAAGAAGCCAAGCTTCATCTACTCTTCCCTTCTTGCAGTATCCATTGAATAAAATCAGGTTGAAGCACCTGATCCTCGATTATGGAATCAAATACTTGTTTAGCTTTACTGGGTTTCCCTCTCAAACTATACTCATCAACCAAATATTCAGCCTCTTTGATTTCTTCTTCCTTGGAACAACATCGCACAACCTTTGAGTCATCGAGTATATGTGACAACATCGGGCGAAATGCCCTTATCATTCATCGTGGACAGAAGCTTCAAAGCATCATCAACCATTCTGCCCATGCATAACCCATCAGGTAATGCGTTGTAAGTCTTAAAATTGACGACCTTATCATCTAAAAGTAGCCCTTTAATGAGAGTGTCGAATGTTGTGGCTGGCATCTGGTTCGTAACCGCTCTTGAACAAGATGCCAACTAAAGCAAAACCAAAGTTTACACGTTTCTGAAGGCAATAGCAATTAATCGCAATATTCATCGTGTAAACATTAACCGGAGCACCCATTCGACGCATTACGTCGAACGTGCAGAGGCAGAAGAGTGGTGATTCATCTTGACTGTAATGCTCAACAAGTTGCCGCACACAGCCACAAAAAACTGCCTCATTCTAATCATTTGGTGAAACAAGTGAATAACAACTATAACATCTTCATATCACCTAAAAATAGCCCTGTAATGAGAGTGTTGAATGTTGTGGCATCTGGTCCGTAACCGCTCTCGAAGATGATGCCAGCTACAGCAAAACCAAGATCTACACGCTTCTGAAAGCAATAGCAATTAATCGCAATACTCATAGTGTAACCATTAACCGGAGCACCCATTTGACGCATTTCGTCGAACACGTAGAGAGCAAAAGAACCCAACAAGGTGCTGTACACGGCCATAGAAGGCTGAGGCCTCATTCTAACCAATTGGCGAAACAAGTGAACAGCATCGGCTAATTCTTTAACATAATTGAAATCAAATCTGGGCACCTTAGATCTATCACTGTGAAAATTGGGAGAGGATGTAGGAGTGAGATTACCGGATTTATTCGCTGTAAAACCTCTTCCATGAATCATTTCAACAGCATCGAGAAAGAAGAGATTTTATCGCAGCGAAGAGAGAGGCGGCGCTCAACTATTTTTGTGGTGTTTTGAGAGTTGAATAACTTTGCACATTAGGTATGGATTTATTGAGTTCTGAAGAATTTGGCGTGATTTTTTAATTAATCCCTTTTTTTTTAGAATCATTTTTTAATTTTAGTTTTTTGTTAATTATTATGAACTAGAATTTCTTGGCTTTTCGGCAAATATATTCCGGATACATTTCATTTTACCGTATTGGGAATTCAAAAATAAGGTGTGGATCCACCGAACACTCTGTTTTACATATCAAGTTTTTATTTAATATAATTTTTTTAATTTTAATTTTATATATTTTAATTCATATAATTAGATACAAGTATCATATATAATTATTTTTAGGACATTATTATAAAATAATCAAATTTTTATAATTAATAATTAGCGATAGTTAAAAAATAATATTTAACCTAATTTAAATTTAATAACATCGCATAATGCGTAACATACAATGTAAAACAAAAAATCATCGTTATAATTATACTTTCAATAATTAATATTGAAAATACGTTAATATTTAGTTTTCATTAATCATAGTTAATTGAGTCCGAACCTAGATCATTATCTAGACTATGGATCACCTAGTTGATTGAACGAGCCGCATAATATCATTTTACAAGAATGGTAAATACTAATCCAAAACATCAAAATAGATTGAAACACCTCAAAGTTTTATGAGAATTATACTGTAAAATCCTGAAAGCACAGATAACAAGCCATGCAAAAAAAGATTTCATGGATTCCTAGACTCCTCGGTCTTGGGAGCTCATTCATCTTCCTGGCTTTGCAAACGAGCAAGCTTGTTCGTGACGACGACATCAAGCTGCGCAGCACGTTCGACGATTTCTTTCCTCTTTCTGGTCGAAACATTGTGTGCAATTTCCGCACAATACTTCCTGGTAAAGGAATTTCATTGATATTGTCAACATATGAACTAAACAGAATTTGTACAACAGATATGTAACTGAACCTGTAACGTATCGTGTTACCTGTTGTGCATCATGAGCAACTCAAGCTCCTTCACATTGTGCACAAGAAACTTCTTGAAACCATTTGGAAGGTAGTGGCGAGTCTTCTTGTCCGAACCATACCCGATGTTGGGCATAAGAACAGACCCCTTGAACTTTCTTCTGACCCGCGAATCAATACCCTTCGGCCTGCGCCAGCTTGGCTGTCGCGGATATCACCAACAAAACGTAGTTAGTTGCAATACTCATCAAATAAGTAAGATCATTATTACAGAAAGCCTATAATGCAAAAGCTAATAGCAAATACTCAGATTCCCATCCTACAACTCCTCATTGTTAAAATATTTAGATATTGTAGAAGGGAGATATGTAAGCAGGATTATAGTAACGGAAAGCCTATAATGCAATGCAAAAGCCAACCGTGTCGCAAGACCTGTTCCAAAAGTTAATTTCTGCCTTTAAACGAAATGCCCAGAAACAAAATTTATTCGGGACATTAGATACCAAGAGGCAGACATTTTCATCCAGATAAAAAAATATACAAATTAGGTTTAGTAACTACAATCTGTGACAGCAATCTCAGCCGAAAGATGGTGAATGTATTTGTGATAATCATGGAAAATCAGTAACTATGGACATGTTTCATCATGGATTGCCGCACATCATTTTAAGCACAAGAAAATTAGAAAATATAATTAAAAAATTAAAAAATAATAACCAGATGAGAGGGAGAGATCAGATGGTAGTGCATGATAAATAATCATCATCCAATTGCAGAATAGGTATATGGGTAAGTATCATCACGCCTCTCCTCGCATTTCTCAACCATACAAATTTCAAATAATCCGAACAGAATTCAAATATTACAATAAGGAAGAGGAATCAGATAAAACGTCAATCACCACTTTACATCCGCGAATGGATGCAGATTAAGACTGGGGCGACAAAACTACTATCATCATTTCCTCTAAACCCCTAACCAGAAAACTACCACGAAACATAAAAATTAAAAGGAAAAGCGAATACCTTGACGGAGACAAAGCGATCGCTCTGAGTCCTCTTGAATTTCTTCACCCTTTTCTTAATGATACGCTTGTCGAGAAGTGGCACCGCCATCGCTACTTACCTCCTGCAAACAAAAATTACAACATAAAATCAATAAAATTGAAAGCTTCATCCAATCCCACGAAGCAGATCCAACGGAAAACAGATGGTGGAAAGGTGAAGCATGAACGGAATTGAGATGTTGATTGGTCTTACTGGTTTGAAATTAGGGTTGTGTTGAGCTCCGATTCCACTGCGTTGGCTGAGTGAAATGCTCGGTGCTTTATATACCAGAGATTAGGGTTTGGGCTATGGGCCGGGTCGAATTTTACTCGGATTTGGGTTCGCGTCGTAAAATGTTATGGTCGAATTCTCATTCTCTTTTTTCATCTTTTCCAATAGATTATTAATTAGAAAATCAAAAAATAATTTTTGTCAATTTTCAGTTTGCATAACCAAATTTTGCAAATTAAGGGGAAATTAGGCATTTCTCTGATTTTATTATTGGTTTTGTAATGTTTTAAAATTGAAGCAGAAATTTTGGCAGCGTCTTTGGTGTTGGATTGTGTATTTGGTGTTGGATTGTGTATTCAGAATAAATTGGAGCATTTCTCTTTATTTTCGGATTCAATAAATGCTCTTAGAGAGCTGTGCAAAGCTGATGGGGAGTAACATTTTCTTCCGCCGGATTTTGCACAGTTAGTTTCCATATTCAAAGGGAATTCATTATATGAGATTGCTCGTATGTTTCGTGAGGCGCTTAGCACATGAAATTTTAGCTTTTGGAGCTCATTATAATGATTTGATTATTTGGACCAAAGGTTTTTCATCTTGGTTGCTATCTTTTTTAACGGGAGATTTAAATTAATATAATTACTCCATTTTTCTCAAAAAAAAATTGAATACTTAATATTCTTGTAGTGGTTATTGATAAATAAATGCTATAAAATGCACAGAATTCAAAACAATAGGCTAGTTTGTATGTTTTTTCATATAGGCACGCGTCTTGTTGAGTTGTACGATTATAAAAATATTTTAGATATTTTTGCAAAAAAATAATCAATTAAATTATGAAAAAAAAATTTATTAGATCGTCTGAATTATTTAATCGAATTTGGATTTAGGACTTACAGATTTAGATTAGTGGGAATGAATTATATAAACTCACCTAAACATTTATACAGTCTAATACAAATTTTTATCTTAAATAATCTATTAGAATACCATCTCAAAACAATAGGCTATATTTGCTTATCTTTTCAGCATGTTCATTTTTAAGGACATTCAATAAACATGAAAAAAAAAACATTTATATACAAAAATGAATGAAATCCCCTGCTCTTTTAAGGATGTGTCTTTCAATACTCCACTATCATATTTATTAATAATTATAATTTAATATCCCACTAAAAAAAATTATTATAATATAATATACTCCATTCAATATTTATGAATAGAAATTTGAATTTAAGAAAATAAATCTGATAATGCATTGGTCAATTTTATCAAATATCCAATAAAAATTCAAAATTAAATCATAAACATTATTACAAAACCCCATTTTAGGTGACATAACTACATCGAATGAATTGGTTGGATTAATTTAAACCATAAGAAATTGAAACTAAAAATATATATTAATGAAAAATAAAAATTTAAAAAATGGAGAGGGAAGTGGAGCATAAAGGATCTCATCCCCATAAAAATCAATTTAACAACTTTGTATCACGAGGTCTCTTGTTAGACCGTCTAAATAATTTAGGCAGCTTTTGGTTTAAAATCCAAAAGAGATATAAGTTTCGGTTTATGATCCAGAACGGATATGAGTTTAGTTGGTGAAAATGAACTATTTAGATCTGCTTAAATCGTTTAGGCAGTCTAAAGTAAGTTTTTGCCTTGTATCATTTGGTCAAAGACCACAAGGCACAAGCAAAAGAAAATTATGTAGCACATGGAAGGAAAAAAGAGGAAACAAAAGAAATTAAGGGGTGAAAGCATATCTAAACACAAAACAGTATTATCTCACAAAATTTACCAATAAATTTAATGGTACAAAACACAGACCTTGCTAGAAGGGACAGCATCCAAGCTGCAATATATCGAAGAACGAAACTCATAAGAATTGGGAGCCGTGGGGACAACATCAATCCACTCTTTCTCAACCTTCTCCACATATGAATTACTCCCCTCAACAGTTTCAAACTGCACCTTGTCTACACGCTTCAACAGCTTCCTCAACAAACTCATCGACAATACCAAGTCTAATTTCTCTTCAGATGCCGTGTTCTTGAAGAGGCGCAGTCCCACATTCGCTTTGCGCGACTCGGCGAGGCCAACGAGGGCGTGGTCGTTGTCGAGTTCTTGATTGATCTTGCGGACCTGCAATGCATGTCATGATATGATATGAGGTGATGTTTTGTGTCATTTCTCGGATTGTGAATTATGTGGTGTGGTGGGTGTATATTACTTGCATGTACTCCACGCCCAGTTCAGAGAGTTCGTCAAGCAATGAATCGTGCGATGAAAGCAAGGTGATGATGCCTCCGGATCCAATCGGTCTATGGAGAAACTCCCATGGTGACTTCATCAGTATTTTATGCTTGATGTGTTCTTCAACTGTGTTGCTAATGAGGGGAAGTGTCTCTTCTTCCAAGAACCAGACCTGTTGGGAGAAGATTCAGTTAGTTGCTTCTCGTTCGATACGTGCAAATGATAATATTGAAGTATTAATAGAACAAATAAAGGATTACAAACAACTTTTGGCAGAATGATGTTCTTGCCAAGACTGTCAAGGTTTAACTAGGCACCTAAAAGATATCACTTACGACTGAATTAGAAACCAACGGCGGGATTCAAATTTTTTATCCTTTGCATCTTCAATTACATATTGTTTGAGTAACCTAATGATTTTTGAGTTTGACATGTTTTGAAAATTACATATGTGAGGGAGAAAACAAAAAACACAAACTATTGTGCTATGTCTCGAAATGAACATGGCTGATCATATCACTCCCTGTCACAGTTTATATAATCCATGTATCAATAGTAAATGTACCAAATCTGATGAACAATTGATAATATTAAAACTATTCAACTTGTAACTTGATAATTATTTTAGATATTTCAATATTACAGGTACCTCACTAGTTTCGACCAACCTTTTGAGGGTCAAATGAAAAGTAGTCATTGTTTGAGAACAACTCTTGCAGATAACTGATCGAATCAGTAGAACCAACCAATAGAAGAGGTACAATGGGGCGGTCTTCAATCTGCAATTTGAAAGCCAGTTATATAGATGATATAGCTATCATTTGCATCAAAAAGATGTTATATAGATGATATAGTTATCAATTGCATGAAAAGGAAAACATTTTGGGATGCTTCCCCGCAGAACACATTCATCGTGGTAGCACAAGCCTTGAAGCATGCATGCATGTTGGAACTTCAACTCAGACAATACTTGATTGTTTAAAAATTTCAGATTGCATACATTTTACAAAACCATGATGTACAAGAAATACTACAGAACCGAGATAAACAAAATCAAAAGAAAACAGAGAAAAGAGGATAGGAAATTTCATGAGAAAGTATTCTGACATCTTGGATAGAATCACAATGTCTTAACATTACCTTAACAAATCTTGCGTGATCATCAAGAAATGATTTTATTTGCGGATGTGCATTTCCATTTCCCTTGGAGTTAACTCCACTGGAATTAGAAGTCTTTTCAATCTCTGCTATTTCCTCTAATATTAGAACTGTAGCAACTTTTCCAGTAGAAGTCAAAACACAGCCTGCTTGTTGCAGTTTGCAATATGGATCAGACAGCATCCTAGTTCCACTAGAACTGTGATCATCAAATACCTTCACTCTGTTTGATTTTGGCACCCCACTCAAAATTTGGAGTAAATCTGGCCTGATTCAAGATCAAGGATTGAAAGATATCAGTACTTAAGAAGAATTTTGATTCACAAAAATAAGTTAAATATGGTAACAAGTTTGTGCACTTGGAAAGTAATAGGTCTCGGCATGACAAAAATTGGAGAGAGAAAAATTTCTGTACTTTTTCTTCTAATGAAAACTATCATTAACGACTTGTACACGTAAGCTCAGCAAATGAAGTATCCACAAATATTTTTTCCAGAGGATTTTGGCAATGAAGATCAGAAGATCTATTTGTAATTCCAAAGAAGGGTGTTGATTCATCCAGCATTCACATTTTCTATTAGGTAAATTGGTGAAAATTGAAGTGAATTGTTGAACATTTCGTTGCTCTACAAAAATCTGCTTGCAAGATTCAAGATAACTTTTCTGTTCCTAAGACTATTTATTTGTCGTAGGCTCACCATGAAATACAAATATGGATGGATTAAATGTTAATGATCATTTAAGAGGTAAAAACTATATTTTATTATTGATGCAGAAACAAAAATTGCCATCCCCTTTCACAGACAAGTTTTAAAGTGCTCTTTAACATTAAATTATTTGTGGTTGGACACAAAAAAAAAAACTACGTGCTGAGAAGAACTGTACCTTGTAGACCGGATTTCAATATTTTGCAGAGCCTGTTGTAGTAATTTTGAATTTACAGTAACTATTTGATTTGCAAGCAAGCTCCTTTGGTCTTTTTCTCCATATCTAAACCCATCAAGCACGTGTTGCTGCTCCATTTCAATTAATTTCTTTTTGGCTGCAATCAAGCGTCTTTGGAATTTTTTTCTCTCTTTCCATTCCTGATGCAAGACATATGTTTAGGAGATGATGCAAGACAGAAAATTCAAAAGGATGAAAACCAAGTGAGCCAAAATAAAAAATCAAAATAAGACATTGTCCCGTAGCTATAAATTCTGGTATGCACATGATTTGGCAGTCAAGAAGATGCCATCATTCAACCACTTCTACTGGTAAGAATAACAACGGGCATGCATCCCATACAAAATGCGAAAAAAAGCAAGACCAATACTATTACAAACTCAGTATTAGTTACTTCAATAAGTGATCTGCACGATGAATTAGATTCACAAAACAGAGCAAGAAGTATATCAAGCATCAGACATATATAAGGAACTGAATAACAACCAAAATCTGCAGACTTTAGTAAATAAGACAGGAGAAAACAGAAAGAGATATCTCACAAGCTCACGTCTTTCTTTCTTGCTCCTCATATCAGAGCGAACATTTAACTCCAGGAGCCCCTTTGGAGGTGTAATCAGCATTTCTCTTCTTTCCAGATCAACAGTTGGAACAATTGCTTCAACAAATGGAACCCACACTAATGGACCAGGATCACCGTCCCCAATTTTGGGATTTCCAATCTGACCTGGAACCTTTTTAGATGAATTAAGCTTGACATGCAAAAGATCACTTGCTCCAGTGTTGAAAACATTAACAACACTTCCAACCGGTTCCCCTGATTCCTAGAACATTCGATTTAACAAAAAATCTGATGGGTAAAAGAAGCAAGAGGAGTGATGATTAAAGTGACAAATGCAATAATAAACATGTCATAAAACATCTTTATAGCCATCTTCAAACAATTTCAGAACAAAAGAAGATATGGTAAAACCACAAACCTTGAGAATAACTCTCATCCCAATAAGGTCATTAGTGTAGAACTCCCCTTCATCTAGGGCAGGTCTATCTTCATCTTTCACCAATATAGTTGACCCAACAAGTTTTTGTGCCTAAGAAAAAAATAATCAAAAGCACAACATCACCAGCCCTGAGTCTCTGTATACACCAAGCTCAAGAGAATAATTGAACTCTCAGCATACCTCTTCAAATGAATCGATGTTATTAAATTTCACAATCCAACTTTGTCCAGGGTTACCTCGGCCATCCACCAGTTCAATTTCTTTAATAGTCTCACTTCCTGACACTTGCTGCTTCAACCATCTAATTCCTGGCTAGAGAGAATTGTGACCACATTTAGTCATTCTACTTTGGTCTAATGATATATATTTCATTTATAACTTTTTCCTAATTCTCCTCTGACTAAAATTGAAGGCAGCATGTAAGGATTTCACAGTTCTACCTTGGAAAATCGCAAGTCAGGAAAATCTGTACTCGGTTTAACCCGAACCTCTCCTTGGAACCCATGGACACCAAAGATATATCCAGTTTCAACAAAGGCTGAATCAGATGTAGTCTCGACATGCTCAAGAGCAGCTGCACGCAGAATCATCACTTAAAACACCATGGTGTATTCAATAAAAAATCCAAAAGATAATATACAGCACAATAAGAAGAAAAACTACTTAATTTGGCCTAATCTATTTAAACTACTTAATTCGATCTAATATAAACTTGTCAGAATTAAACCAAGGAAATAAATTTAAAATCCCAATAAACGAAATGTAAACAGCTTCAGAAGGCAAAGTTCGCATAAAAAAACTCCTCCAGATTTTCTACTCCGCAGACACAGGCATAAAACTTTATACAATCTACAATAATTTAAACATAAAAAAGTTAAGAAAATTTAGATAAAACAATAAGAATCGATAATACCATCGAATAACTTAAAGAGGTTCTCCTAGTTGCTCAAAATTAACCAAAAATCATAACACAAACACTGTAGACACAAACTTCAACAATATCGTCAATATTTCCATTAAAAATTCACCAAATGGCGTAACAGATTTGGAAGAAGCGAGTACTTACCAGAAGATCGACTGATAAAGTGAGACTGTGGCCGTATATGCAAATAAACCAACGGTTGTTTGCTGGAAAATGAAAAATTAGTGCTGGAATTAAGCTGTTTCCTTGGAGTGAGTGTAAATGGATGAGCGTTGAGAGAATCTAACGAGCGAGGGAATGAATTCGAAGAACAAGAGATTATAGAAGAAGTCTGCATATTATCCACAAATCTATGGCAGAAAAAATACTGATTATATGGAGAATTGAAGCAGATGATGAAATTCTGCAACTCCAGCTCAGCTTCCAAGGGTTGAAAGCATGATAGTATGATAGAATTTGGCTCAACTGTAATTCTTTTCTGGGAAAATATCTAATTTTATCGGAAGTTTTCAATTACTTCTATAATTTTAATTTAAAAATGCGCTGATTCAAATATTTAATTATATTTTAAATTATATAATTTTTTTCAAAAATAATATAATTATTTGAAATTTTATATAAATGTACAAATTATAAAAAATTATTCAAATATAGAATGATTTTCAATTTTCGACATCGGAAAACTAAGTCAGCACGTTGCATTTAAAAAGGTTCAAGATTAATTTTCTTTAATCACGCTATAAATTATGAATGTGATACATTACATAAATTTTTTAGTGCTGGAAAAACAAATCCATCTTATATTTAAAGAATTTCTTTTTTTTCAAAGGGATAATTAAACAAGTTCTAATAGTTTGTACATTTATATGAAATTTCGCATAATTCATTAGTTTGTATTATTTTTTAGACTAGATGCATAGTTTGGATACAATTGAATATTTTCCCTTCATTTTTCATCTAATATTTTAGTTAAAATTAAATTAAATTAAATAAAAATTTATTTAATCATTATTTTTTCAAATAATATTGGATTCGGACATATCAATAAAATGTAATGCAAATTTCGTAAAGAAAATGAACAACAACTGGGACGTATTTAAAAGGAATAAATTGTTCCTTTTAAGATTGAGATATTCAAAAATTCAATATTTATACTTGAGATAGTCAAATACTCCTTATACTTGCATCTATTTCAGATATTTTCATTTATTTTTCTTGTTAAGATTAAATTAAATACAAATTTATTTTAAAAAATAATTAATTGCAAAAGGGCATTTCTTGATGATTTTGGGTGAAATCCTTGAGCCATTAGTGACAATAAAACAAATATTTTTGCATAAACTTACAAAAAAGAAAAAGAAAAAACTGAATTTTTTTCATAGAGAATATTTATGGCCGGACGCAAGGCATATCACTAGGGATTTTTTCAAGATCTTTTGAACGACGGTTTTTTTATACAAAGGAGATCGCGGGTTAGACCGCATAAATAATTTAGGCGAGTTTTGGTTTAACATTTTGGAGGGATATGAGTTTTGATTTAGGATCCAAGACGGGTATGAGTTTGGGTTGGTGGAAATGAACTATTTAAATTCGCCTAAATCGTTTAGGTGGTCTAGGACAAGTTTTTGCTTTTTATATATACATTCATATTTTTTATTCTCTGTGTCTCTTTTAGTAATGTACATCGGTTGATTTCATTGATTAATACACGTGTCAATCATTCAAGTAGTATAACACAATGTGTAACACCGTCACGTAACCAGGGATCTCTAGTTTCAACTAATAATTCGACACACTAATGATGACAATTATATTAAAAATTGTGACATTATAAATAATTCTGCAGTTTAATTTATAAGGTTAATTAGATGTGAGGAGAGGGACCCCAATGTCCTGCCCCAATCGGTCTGGCCATGCATATATGTCTGCTCAACCATGTCATGGGCCCCCATTTCCCATTCCATACTTGAATGTTACTTCCAACATCCACATGACATCAAATATGTTATACATATATATATATATATGTGGTGCAATGATAAATAAATAAATAAATAAGGTGATTAATTATTTTGAGTTATGCATGTCGGGATTAATTACATGACAAATTATGTGATTTTATAAAATTATATCACGTATTATTTTCTTCGACAATGTCCGACAATGGAAAGCTAATTGTGCTCTGAGTTGTTCAATTTTAGATTTCCGTAACTGCATTAAATTGGTAACATGGAAGTCCGATGGTGCTGTGGTAGTTTATAAGGTGAGGGTATCCACCCTTACAAGTTTGTTTTGTAGGGGGTGAATGTGAAGCTCAATAACTAAGTTTAATAAGATATGAAAGCCGATCCAGTACAATGATGGGTGTCACCCAAAATCGCTTGTTGTAAGTAGTAGTGGCTTGAGATATAGTTCCACATGAGGAGGCGTGTTAAATGTCCTACATTGACTGGAGATCAAGGTATGTAGTAGTTTGTAAAGGCAAGGGTATCCCACCCTTACAAGCCAATTTCGTAGGGTGAATATGGAGCCCAATAAATAAATTTAATAAGATCTCTTATTTGATTTGGATGTAAGTCTTGGTTAACACAATATTTTCCATATCACAAGGGATCAAATTTGACCGATAACATATAGCATAAAAATAAGGCAGAAACTTGCTTTAGACCGTCTGAACGATTTAGGCGAATTTAAATAGTTCACTTCCACCAACCCAAATCTATATCCGTCTTGGATCCTAAACTGAAACTCATATCTTCCTTATATTCTAAATTCAACCGCCTTGGATCCTAAACTGAAACCCATATCCTTCTTGTATTCTAAATTCAAGTCTGCCTAAATCATATCCTCCTTGTATTCTAAAGTAAACCGCCTTGGATCCTAAACTGAAACCCATATCCTTCTTGTATTCTAAATTCAAGCCTGCCTAAATCATATCCTCCTTGTATTCTAAATTAAGCGCATTGGATCCTAAACTGAAACTCATATCCTCCTTGTATTCTAAATTCAAGTCTGTCTAAATGATTTAGACGATTTGACAGGAGACCTCCTCTAAAAATAAAAATATTTTGATCGAGTTGTGGGGTCAATCAACTTCATTGATCACCATGTAGCGCCGCTCCTCGTGGTTGAGAAGTTGATCTCAGTCACATGGGAAGCTCCTCTCTACACACACATATTGCCGTATTTTTTCCACAACGATAATAAATTAATTAAATGGGTTTCTTTTTCTTTTTTCTAAATAATAAAGAAACACTCACAGCCGACATTTCTTCTGAGCAAACCCAGCAACTATACATGCAACTCCATCTCGGATCCCCGTTACACAATGGTGTTATACTGTACAAAATCTTTGATATGTGTATCACTTAAAGGAGATTGATTATGACAGAATATTTCTTTATTACGGACGTAATTTATCTTCATTGATCTGTACACTTGTCAATAGTCCAAACGATGCAACTCTCCAGCGAACATTTAATAATGATTCTAAGAATTAGTTTTTTCCGTTATATATATACGTATATATGGAAGATTGAACTCACATAATTCTCATCTCATATGTCATATCATGAATCTAAATCGATTTTGTCACTTTTATTAAAAAAAAAAAAGACACGAGGGACCGCCAAATCTTGAATTTTGTATTAAATTTTGAGCGAAAAAACACCTGCATGTTCTCATGGAAAAAAATCCATTTTCTACAGTAGCCTGGCATTTAATGCTAATTTTTTTATTATTATTTTCCTTTTTGCACTATATATATGCATTCGAGATTAACACAATTCCATCCATTCTATCTCTTGTCTGAAAACTAAAATCTGTTTGAAAATATAAGAAATATGGCTTCACTTTATTATCTTGTTTTCTTTCTATGTTTGCATGCATGCAGTGGTAGACTACTTTTGGAATTCGATAAAGAAATCGTGTTTTCATCAGCTCAACAACTTGAGAATATTGGAGGTCTGTATCTATATATCAATTTCATTTTATTTGTTTTTTATAATACGCAGTATTACGTAACGACTTCGTTTATTTTTTCAAGAATTTGAAGGGTCTTTACGCCTGAAAAATTTTAGAACTATCAGATTCGAATGGGCCAAGTGAATAAAAAAAAAAACTATAAGTTTATTAGTTTCACATGTAATGTTTGTCCAGTGGCATATCACTTGCTCTCGTATTTAAAATTACGAAATTGTGAATTTATTTTCATTAGATCGATATATATTTTCTTCCCTAATTACTGAAAATTCTGTTCATGCAGGCAAAAATATCGAAGTTTCATACTCATGGAGGACTTTATCTCAGGCTACTGGAACAGAGGTAAATATTGTTCAAAACAATCCTTCTCACACAAGATGCAAAAAGTCATTAGTATACACGTGACATTTATTGAGAAAACAAGACATTATATGTGGTTATATATCGACAAAAAGTTCACGTAACAGAGTTGACCACTCAAAAAAAAAATAAAAATAAAAATAAAATAAAGCATGATATATAAATAAACCCTAAACCCTAAAAATTGAAGATGAGGTCTCCTATTAGACCGTCGAAGACTCAAAATAACTTAGACGGGCCAACACGTTCGTTTGACCCAACCTATCTTATTCATCTGGATTTGGTTCATGAAAGTAAGTTATTTAGACTCATCTAAATCATGTAGTCGATCTGACACATTTTTTTTTTTTTGTCAAAAATGGAACATAAAATTTTGAAGGGTATTATTAGCTATGTATGGTCCATGCATTTCAACAAAATGTCCAAGCTAGAGTAGATGATCCATGCATGCATTTATGATTCTTGCAAAGTGGGTTGGAATAAAGGATAAAATATGAGAATATTAACTAATTGCACTCTGGATTCCCTGTTACACAATGACATTACACATTATGTTACATTGTATGAATTTTTTACAAGTGTATCAATTAAAAGAGATTAATTTTGATAAAATATTTTTTATTAGGAACGTGATTTAGTCCCATTGATTTGTACACATCTTGCTTTTACTGCTATATCAGGAGTTACTCCACATATTGCTTGACGTAAATCAGATAGTGGATTTGTTTCTGTCTTTTGTTAGGACAAGCCACTTCCGTTTTCTCTCTCTTTTTTACTAATGGCTTGAGCCCCATTGCTCTCATTGCTATGTCGTCGGCCGCTTGTCAATAATCTAAACAATGTATAACACTATCGCGTAACAGGGAATCCGAACCGAATTAACTGACCTCATGATCATATCTATGTATGTAGACATTGAAGAGTGCAGAGCGTTCAATGATGGAGTCTGCAAGAACTAAGGATGAGGAAATCGAAGTTATGGATTACGCACAACCCCATCGCAAGCCACCTATTCATAACAAGGGCACCTAATTAATTAATTCATTAAGTGTTAATTTCTTTGATTTGTCGGAATAAATTTTTTCAAAACTCATAATTTGATGTGTTCAATGAATGTAACAAGTTGGAGAGGTTTGTAGGGGATGATGGTCCTTATTTTTACATGTTGTATGTTGCTTGAATTAAATGTGATGGAAATAAATAATACAATTAATAGCAATATAGTCATACAATGAATGTTGCTTTAATTAATATATATACATCAATTCATGCACTTTTTTAGTTGAGTATGAAAATTTTTGCTTAACCGATCAACAACCACAACAATGGTTTGTCTAGTTCTTCTTCACTAGCTAGCGCATTTTTAATCGATTAGATATCATGTTATACAAAGGTGTTATACATTTGTTACACTGTCCAGATGATTGACATATTCATTTTTTCACGATTTATCTCCATTAATAGTACGCGTGTCAATCATACGAACAATTTAATACTATATGTAACATCATTGTATGACATAAGATCTGAACCGTGGATATTGACATTTAGAAGGTGATTTTGAGTGTTTTAATTAAATAATTTTTTAACATGGTAGATTATAGTGAAGGTCCTGATATTGGAATAATTCGATTAAGTAATATTAAAATAAATTATAAAATCATATAATTGACAATATTAAAATAAATGAATAAATTAAATTGTTATCTTTGCACTTTTTTAAGTAAATAACTACGATGAATATTCTTTAATAACTCTAATTAAAAATATCACAATAAGTAAATATAAACTGTACTATAGGTATAAACAATTACAAAATATATAATGAATAATATTAAAATAAAATATAAAAATATATTACTATCCTTAAAATTATACTCCAGTCATGCACATTCATTACAAGCCATCGCCACATCAACCTAGGATTGTTTCGCTTTGAAATATTCCTACCAGCTTGTGCTTCTTTCAGCTCAGAAACAATCGACTCAAGCTCGCTCATAGTTTAATTTTTAGCTTG
>AYJT01089533.1:0-22107 GCA_001278415.1 Ocimum tenuiflorum | reverse complement strand
CCGACCGTCCTGCGCCGCTTCCGTCGCTCTCTGTTGAAGAACTATTCGAGTTGGTGCTCGTATCTAAATGTTAAGTCGAATATCTGGCTTTCGAACTCGCATTCTCGCCACTCACCCGAGGATCACCGGCGTGAGCTGTTGTATGTGTCGCTGTATCTGCTTATTTGGGGCGAGTCTGCTAATCTACGTTTTGTTCCAGAATGTCTATGTTATATTTTTCATAATATGGCGAAGGAACTGAACAAGATATTGGAGGATTATGTTGATGAGAACACAGGGAGGCCTTTTTTGCCCTCTATATCCGGTGAGAATGCATATCTGAATAATATTGTGAAGCCAATTTATGATACTATTAAAGCGGAGGTTGAGAATAGTAGGAATGGGACAGCGCCGCATTCAGCCTGGAGGAATTATGATGACATAAACGAGTACTTTTGGAGTAAGAGATGTTTTGAGAGGCTGAAATGGCCCATGGATCTTGGGAGTAATTTTTTTGTGACTGGACATAAGGGGAAGAAGGTGGGGAAAACGGGTTTTGTCGAGCAGAGGTCGTTTTGGAACTTGTTGAGGAGCTTTGATAAATTGTGGATTATGCTGTTTTTGTTTCTTCAGGGGGCAATTATTGTTGCCTGGGATGGAAGTGAATATCCATGGCAGTCATTGAAAAATACAGAAGTTCAGGTCAAGTGCTTGACCATATTTTTCACTTGGAGCGCTCTAAGGTTCTTGCAATCTCTTTTGGATATGGGAATGCAGTTCAGATTAGTTTCCAGGGAGACTAAGTCTTTGGGAGTGAGAATGGTATTGAAATCTGTGGTTGCAGCTGGTTGGATTGTGGTTTTTGGGGTGTTTTACGAAAGGATATTGGAACAGAAAAATCATGACCGTAACTGGGACAGTGGTGGTACAAAGATCAGAATGGTTAATTTTCTTGAAGTAGTGGTGGCTTTTCTTGCTCCTGAGCTGTTGGCACTAGCTTTTTTGGTTGTACCATGGATAAGGAATTTTTTGGAGAACACAAATTGGAAGATATTTTATTTGCTGTTATGGTGGTTCCAAAGCAGGACTTTTGTGGGCCGAGGACTCAGGGAAGGTGTTGTTGACAATGTTAAGTATTGCCTTTTCTGGATTGCTGTGCTTGCCACGAAATTTGTTTTTAGTTACTTCATGCAGATTAAGCCCATGATTGCCCCAACAAAGGCTTTGCTAGATCTCAAAGATGTTAATTATGAGTGGCACGAGTTCTTTAAGAACAGTAACCGGTTTGCAGTTGGGCTGTTGTGGCTTCCAGTTGTTTTGATTTACCTAATGGACATTCAGATTTGGTATGCAATTTACTCATCGTTTGTTGGTGCAGCTATGGGGTTGTTTGATCACTTGGGTGAAATTCGCAATATGCAGCAGTTGAGGTTGCGATTTCAATTCTTTGCAAGTGCCATTCAGTTTAATCTTATGCCTGAGGAGCAGCTCTTGGATGCTCCAGGAAATATGAGGAACAAGATGAAGGATTTCATTAATCGATTGAAGCTGAGATATGGACTGGGCCGACCATTTAAAAAGCTTGAATCCAACCAGGTGGAGGCCTTTAAATTTGCATTAATATGGAATGAGGTAATCAAGACGTTCAGAGAGGAAGACATTATCTCTAACCGTGAGGTTGAACTTTTGGAGCTGCCTGTTTCGAGAAGTAACTGGGATATTAGGGTGATTCAGTGGCCATGCTTGCTCCTGTGCAATGAGCTGCTTCTTGCTCTGAGCCAGGCAAAGGAGTTGGTAGATGCTCCTGACAGGTGGCTTTGGTATAAGATCTGCAAGTCTGAGTATAGACGATGTGCAGTTATTGAAGCATTTGATAGCTTAACAAACTTTTTGCTTGCAATTGTGAAGTATGATTCAGAGGAGCGCTCCATTATCAAAACTTATTTCCAAGAAATTGATCAATTTATTCAGCTGGAGAAATTCACAAAAACCTATAACCTGGCTGCACTCCCGAAGATCTATGATAAGTTGGTTTGTCTTCTTAATCTTATTCTCAAGCCTGATAAAAATGCTAATAAGGTGGTAAATGCTCTTCAGGCCCTTTATGAGGTAGCTATCCGGGATTTTCTGAAAGAGCCGAGAAGCAATGAGCAGCTGATGGCAGATGGTCTTGCTCCTCAAAGGGCAGTTTCTAGCGAAGTATTGCTTTTTCAGAACGCTGTTGAGTTGCCTAGTGCAAGTAATGAAACTTTCTATCGTCGGGTTCGGCGGTTGCATACAATTCTCACCTCTCATGATTCGATGCAAAAAGTTCCAGAAAATCTGGAGGCCAGGCGGAGACTTGCCTTCTTCAGTAATTCCTTGTTCATGAACATGCCTCATGCTCCTCAGGTTGAGAAAATGAGGGCCTTCAGTGTGCTTACCCCGTACTACAGTGAAGAGGTGTTGTTCAGCAAGGAACAACTCCGAACTGTGAATGAAGATGGGATTTCGACCCTTTACTACTTGCAAACGATTTATGCCAGTGACTGGAGGAACTTTTTAGAGAGGATGCGTGGGGAAGGGATGAAAAGTGAAAGTGAACTATGGACGATTAGGCTGAGAGATCTTCGATTGTGGGCTTCATACAGAGGCCAGACACTCACCCGCACAGTTAGGGGAATGATGTATTACAGCCGTGCCCTTGAGTTGCTGACTTTTCTGGATTCTGCTTCTGAGGTTGACATGAGAGAAGCATCTCAGCAACTGGGATCCATGAGGCGTGATGATGACATGGATATTTTGAGCTCAGAAAGATCACCATCTTCAAGAACATTGAGCAGGAACAGTAGTTCAGTCAGTGTTCCTTTTAAAGGCAATGAACGTGGAACAGCACTAATGAAATTTACTTATGTAATTGCTTGCCAGATTTATGGCTCTCAAAAGGCCAAAAAGGATCCTCATGCTGATGAGATACTTTATCTGATGAAAAATAATGAAGCACTTCGTGTGGCCTATATTGATGAGGTGCAGTCAGGGAGGGAGGAGAAAGAGTATTACTCTGTCCTGGTGAAATATGACCAGAAGTTGCAGAGAGAAGTGGAGATATATCGGGTCAAGTTGCCTGGTCCAGTGAAGCTCGGTGAGGGGAAACCAGAGAATCAAAACCATGCCATTATATTCACCAGGGGAGATGCAATTCAGACCATTGACATGAACCAAGATAACTATTTTGAGGAAGCTCTGAAGATGCGGAATCTCTTGGAGGAATTTAACTCTTACTATGGTATCAGAAAACCCACCATCCTGGGAGTTCGGGAGCACATATTCACTGGTTCTGTATCATCACTTGCCTGGTTCATGTCTGCCCAGGAAACGAGCTTCGTTACCCTAGGGCAGCGTGTTTTATCAAATCCATTGAAAGTGCGGATGCACTATGGGCATCCTGATGTGTTTGATAGGTTTTGGTTTCTGACAAGGGGAGGTATTAGCAAGGCTTCCAGAGTGATCAACATTAGTGAGGATATTTTTGCTGGGTTTAATTGCACATTGAGAGGTGGAAATATCACCCACCACGAATACATTCAAGTTGGGAAAGGAAGGGATGTCGGGCTGAACCAAATTTCTATGTTCGAAGCTAAGGTCGCCAGTGGGAACGGTGAGCAGATACTAAGTCGAGATGTCTATAGGTTGGGTCATAGGCTTGACTTCTTCAGAATGCTCTCATTCTTTTATACAACCGTTGGCTTTTTCTTCAATACCATGATGATTCTCCTCACTGTGTATGCATTTTTATGGGGTCGGCTTTATTTGGCATTGAGTGGGGTGGAAGGTGCTGCCTTGTCAAATGCCAATGATAATATAGCACTTGGTACTATCTTGAACCAGCAGCTTATCATCCAACTTGGTCTCTTCACGGCCTTGCCGATGGTTGTGGAAAACTCCCTTGAGCATGGTTTCCTGAATTCTATTTGGGATTTTTTAACAATGCAGCTCCAACTTTCTTCGGTGTTCTACACATTTTCCATGGGGACCCGTGGGCATTACTTTGGCAGAACAGTTCTGCATGGTGGTGCAAAATACAGGGCAACTGGCCGGGGTTTCGTGGTCCAGCATAAGAGCTTTTCTGAGAACTATAGATTATATGCTCGTAGCCATTTTGTCAAGGCTATTGAACTTGGACTGATACTCACTGTGTATGCTTCCAACAGCCCCGTAGCTAAAGATACTTTAGTGTATATAGCATTGACCATTACCAGTTGGTTTTTAGTGGTTTCATGGATTTTGGCCCCCTTCATTTTTAACCCTTTGGGCTTTGACTGGTTAAAAACTGTATATGACTTTGATGAGTTCATGAATTGGATTTGGTTCAAGGGTGGCGTGTTTGCTAAACCTGAACAGAGCTGGGAAAAGTGGTGGTATGAAGAGCAAGATCATTTAAGGACAACCGGTCTTTGGGGAAAAATACTGGAAATCATTTTAGACCTCCGTTTCTTCTTTTTCCAGTTTGGAATCGTGTATCAATTAGGCATTGCTGCTGGAAGCAAGAGCATTGCTGTTTACTTGCTTTCATGGATATATGTGCTCGTGGCATTTGGACTCTACTGGATAATCGCTTATGCTAGGGCAAAATATGCAGCAAGGGAGCATATCTACTATCGTTTGGTTCAGTTCCTTGTTATTATCTTCACAATAGTTGTCATTGTTGCCTTGCTTGAGTTTACCAAGTTCAAGTTCATGGATATCTTCACCAGTTTATTGGCTTTCATTCCTACGGGTTGGGGACTTATATCGGTTGCACAGGTCCTCCGGCCCTTTCTGCAGAAAACAATGTTTTGGGAGGCTGTTGTCTCCGTAGCCCGATTGTATGACATAATGTTTGGTGTTATTGTCATGGCCCCTGTGGCCCTTCTATCATGGCTGCCGGGATTCCAAAACATGCAGACGAGGATTCTTTTCAATCAAGCGTTTAGTCGGGGATTACATATATCCACTATTCTGGCTGGAAAGAAACCCAAGACTGATGAGTAAATTATGATAAGGTATTAATTACTTGCATTGCCGACATGAATAGCCACTATATGCTCACATTTTGTTTTGGTATAATGCGTGTGTGATATGTAGAAGATGCAATCTTGTTTTACCGTTGGAGTGTCCGTGATACATACCTTGTAAATAGTTTCGTCGAAAAGTAGAATTGATGTTGAGGGAATTGAATTGTGTTTTGCAGGTTTATAGTTTGAGTTGTGGAATAGATACACCAGAGATGTTCAAATCCCAGTTTGGACTCTTAGGTCTGTTAACAATCAACCTCGGTGCTGAATATTCTGGTAATTTCTTGACATGGGCTGGTTGCTCCTTCCTTCTCTGTTTATAATCTCAGATTCCATCTTTATAGTCAGATTTGTGTTCATTTTTATCAATTAATTAATTATCAAGGTAACATCTATATTGCATTTATCATCTGAGTAAATATATATGTTCCTGGTTTTGTTCCTTTTCGGGTCAAATCTGAATACTATGTTCTTCTGGTTTAATCTGAAGGATAATTTTCAAGGTTCTCTTGATGGAATTTTTGCACAGACAGTCTTTATGTTTCAGACTAGTGTAGCTATTTTGATCTGGCATAAAGAAAAACATGAAACTCCTTCAATTTGGTCTATTTCATGCTTTCCAATTGAGAGAATGTAATGTTACCTTGTGATAGGTAGGTGTTTTGAAACAAATTTTAGTTGTACACTAAAGTATGTTATGTTTAAAGTACATGCTTTTACAATATTGGAAATAAAAATTTAATTTGAAATGATATATTCTTCTGATATCTTATATTAAAAGAAAAGCACTTATTGCATATAAATATATATTAAATAGTTCTAATATCCATTCAACGCTCCAACTTAATCACAATATAAGTATTGATGGATGTAAAAGAAGAGGACAATTTTACTATTTTAATAGCTTTCTTACACATGTTAAATATATTTATTAGTTTGTTGCTTACTCATTCATTTAATATAGCAAATATAATACTGTTCCAATTCAAGTAATTATAATATTAAAAATGAAATTCAATGTGACCTTATGCGGTATGCATGTGGATTGTGGACTACTACTCCAAGTTGCAGCTGACAACTGGCCATGTGGGCCTTCATCAATTGCGTGGGACAGAATTTAGAAATCACTTTCTGCATCTGCTTAAATTTCTAGAAAAAATAAATAAATTGTTGAATGTTTGCAATTTCTCTTTTTAAAGTTTAGTCTATATTAAACGAGACTCCTTCCTGTTAGAGAGAGAATTATATTCGATCATACACTTTTTAGTGTTAAGAAATTATATTTCTTATTATCAAAATTTTTCATTTTAAGTATTATATAATAATATACTTTGAAGACTTATACAATTATACAAATATCACGTTTTTTTTTTGCAACAAAGATATATACTGCCACGATTCTAATCTTGTGGTCTAGTTGGATGTTGCGGGTATGATAAAATTATTTTAGAAAAGTAATATATAAATAAAAACCTTCGAAATTTACCCTTATTTAATTTATGGATGAAAATAATGGTTTTCTATATTTTAAATTATTAAATAATATTTTTTAATATCACATTCAATACTATCGTTTTACAATATTTTGACTGCTTAATTAGTTCTTATTTCCAAGATCATTGAAGGATGTATTTGTAAAGTATTATGAAAAATAACATAAAATCTAACTGCATAATTGGTATACACAAAATAGTAATTTGAATCATAAAATTGGATAAGGAATCTTTCTTGAGGTTAGACATTGCAATTTTTACTTTTCACGAAATAAATATACATAAATTAAACAAAAGAATTTGTCATCAACGACGTTACAAACAAAACTTGGGCGGGAGACCTCGCAATGAACTTAGAAAAAAAGAATTACACTTAGGCAACGTGACCAGCATCATTCAATAGTGAATCAAATAAAACTCCTCCTAAGTAGAAACGAGACTCAAAAAGGCACCTGTAAGAATACAAGAAGCTACCCAAATCAACTGTACTGAAGTAGAAACCAAAATAAAAAACAACAAGACGGGGCCACAAATAAAAATCCCATAAAATCGGGCAGCATAACAGTTGAAAGTACAACACCAAACTTACTCGAATCCTGTACCCAAGCTCAATCCAAACATTGCATCATGCAAGAGAGGACACGATTTCCACTTTGCCATGCTTAAGAATGTATCTTATTGTATGAAATTATAACAACATATTAAAGTTATAATTTCACATCCACATAATTATACAATTGTCATACTTTTTTCACGAAAAGATTTAGACAATGACAAAAATTCTAACCAATAAAAAACAAAGATGTATGTTTTCCTTAGGATAAGTACAGTGTGAAAGGACTAATTCAAGAAAAGAAAAAAAAAGTGTTAGGACAACGATGTGTGAAAAATATATTTCATAGAATATAGCGCTAAGAGACACTGATGTGTATCCTCCATTGAAGGGAAGACCCCCACCTAACTATGCCGACAGAATTTCGCACGCCATTCTACACGTTGCTTCACTCTCGTTGTACTAAACGTTACAAGCGCTGACTCTTTATAGCTCGCATAATCAATTAATAACTAACACCAACCGTTTTTGCTGTCAAATCACTTATTTTAGTTGCCCACCACCTGTTTGATCTATGTACTAAGCGGGCCAAGAAAAGGTTTATCCAGTCAAACCCACATCTGAATCTTGGAGTAAACTGCAGGAATGGATGCACCTTTTCTTCTTGGCGATGGAGGCGCCAGTGACGGCCTGCGACGGGATCGTAAGCGTGTGTTCAATCGAAGATCGGATGCTATTGCTCATGGATCACCCTATGAGAAAGCTGCTGCTTTGGTTGATCTTGTAAGTTAGTTTATGCGAATTCGTTTTCTCTTGTCAGTGAATTCTGAGCTTCTTCGCAATTTTAATGGCATGTAGAAGTGGACTTCTGGGATCTACTTTTTTGGTTGAGTTATTTATATTTGGTAATTGATGGAGCATGCTCGAGTAAGTGAAAAATGTGGTGGTATGTTGGAATACTCTAATGTTTGTATCTGCATGAAGTGTGGTTATTTGAGAAGATACTAATGCTATCAATTCTTTCTTCTGTTATACGAAACAGTCACTATTTGTGCACTTATGGCATATTGGGGAATGCATGTGTACAACAAGCTGGTTTATTGGATGGAATTGGACACGTCCGCTAACCATGTTACTACTTCAATTTCGAGTTGTCTGATAAAAGTAGCATGTCATTTGTCCACAAAGATGAAAGTTCTATTTTTTCGTGAGGACATTAATTCTTATTGAATTTTCTTTGATGCATTGGATATATTGATTAATTATTTTAAAAAATTGTGGTTATTCATATACCTTATTATTTCAAATTGTTGATGCTTTTGCAGGCTGAAGATGGAATTGGGATACCTGAGGAAATCTTTGACCAGCCAAGTTTTGGAAGCTCCTTAAAGTCCTATTTGATGTTTATACAGTTTGATATCATTTGGTCCTTGAACTACTTTGCTCTAATCCTGCTGAATTTCTTGGAGGTTCATAGAGCATTTTTATTTGTCTTCACTACCCATCCTACTTTCATATATTAGCCTTTACAAACTTTGCTCATGTAGAAATTGATTTGGAGTTTCAGAAACCTTTATGGTGTTCAGAAGAATGTAATAACAGGGACTACTATTATCTAGGACAGTTGCCTTACTTGACTGTTACCGAGAGTATCATATATGAGGTAATTAAAAGTAAAAAATCTATTAAATTTCCCTTTGTTCTCTAGATATCTTTACTTGTTCACTTGGTATCAGGCTAATTTATTTTTTGCAATCATTTTTGTCTCCCCTCCAATATTTTTATATGCCATACATTCTTAGAATCAAAATATCATTTGTCTGCTTATGAATCAATGGCGTGGATAGAAACTTCAGAGAATACTTCTAGATGTTTACAAGAAATATTTGGATAGATAACCATGAGAAAAGAAACTAATCATGATTCTGAGCATTTTATCTAAAGTGTGCGGTCTTACTAAATGTAGGGTGAGCATGAAGGCTGATTGTTCCAAGAGGAAACACATAGTTTGTCAGAAAATTCTGTAAAACTTGAGTAAATGTCTACTCCTATGACAGTCTGCAACTCAACTTTGTCCCGTACTTGGTTGCCTGCTACATGGAACTTTTCTTAGCTTCTTGAAATGTGATTTTGTTAGATGTAAATAGTGTCCAAATAATAAAGTAAAAGAGAAAACAAAGAGAATCAAGAAAAAGAATATAAAATATACAAATACCTCCGAAGAGATTCCCACACAAGGTGTGTCCAATATTCAAAACATAATAAATTCTAGAATCTGACTAACTTATATAGGGACAATTAGAAACGCTAATCCAACTGAAATAAGAATAGATAAACCCAAAATAGACATGGAAATAAATCATAATCTATCTCTAGTCATAATTAAATAAAGTTTCCTATCTAATAAAATCCTAATTTAATTCAAGCATATTTTCTCTTTCCATATCTATCAGATTTTCTAGAATGCTTCTTCATTGAATAGCCTTGCAATCCATAAAAATAATTTATAGAATTATACTGCCTTGCAGACATAAGGCGTACTCATCGTTGAGATTTTATCATTTTAATCCTGGCATATGTCTGATATGATGTTAATGAGTTGCACTTGGAGCTGACGCCATCTAAATTTAGTCTAGGCCTTATGCTTTGTACATCTTTACATACACACAAGTACATGTGTATATTTTTAATAGTATATTTTCTATACAGAATATGACAATACTTCTATATCTGAAGTCCTATTTTTCACTCAGATCCCATCATTTCCTTCTGCTTTATGTTGGAGCCCTTGTTATTCTCATAGGTTAAGTTTTCTGAATCCTAACTTTTTATCTGCAGGTAGTAACTTTCGTGATTCTCACTGTCCATGTATTCTTTCCACTAACATATGAAGGGCCTGATATCTTCTGGGAAAGTGTCGTTAACAGACTTAAGGTACACTATTTGTTAGTCACATATACATGGTTTTTTTATTTTGTTTGGTTTTGAGAAGGCTCGAGCATTTGACATAAGTTTGGGATTCGATCATGCTTTGATGGTTAAGCTCGAGTCTTGTCTCAAAAATATTAGATTCTTTTGTGCCTCAAACTCAGTTCATAAACGACTAGTTTATGAACGAGCCTAAATCATGCTTGGCTTGGCCAAGCATATCAAGTTTGAACTCAAGCTTATTAAACATGTAATCAGATAAAATGAGCTTGTGAACCACAAATAATGAAAACAAACAAGTTGGACTCAAGTTCAAACTCATGAACATGCTTAAAGCAAACAAATGACCTGAGCTCAAGCTTGAACTCAGTATTAAGCTGCTAACATAAAAACAAGTCTTGGCTTAAAAGTCTTTTTGAGATCGAAATTGCGATTGAATGTTGAATGAGCTTTTTTTGAATTGCAATCCAACTCGAGTAGCTTGTCGTTAGCTTTTAGTCCTCAAGTTTGGTTATTGATCTTTGAAGCCAGCATGTTATAATTTTTATATTTAAAGTTCAATTCAGTGCCATAATTTTCTTATAATGTAATTGTGTAAAAGCCTACAGCACAAATTTTGGGATGGTTTCGTTGAAATTTTTTTCGTGGTGTATTTAGAAACTAGTCTAAAAATTTCTGACTTCCAAAAAAAAAAAATTGCAGGTGGTTTTTTTGTCAATATTGTTTTTGGATCTGGTGACCTATATACTATATCTATCTCCAGTGCCAATCTATACTCTTCCATTCCGCGTTGCACCTTATCTCCGAGTTGCATTTTTCATTCTTAGTATCAGGTAACTGATTGTTCAATTTGCAGTTTCTGCCCCAGTCGTGGTTTCTTATTTGCCATGTGGTTTCCTGCTTTTATTTTCTCGAATGTTAGTCCTTATGATTTGAATGTTTCTCTGCTGATGTTGGAATACTACTTCGGAAAGTGTAGTTGAATCTTTCATTATCTCAGACAGGAGTTCAGCCTAAATGAGATGCACTTTGTACTTCAAAAATTGAATTATATAGTTCAAAGTTCAATTATGACAAGATATAGTGTGCTTCATTGACCTTAGGGATCTGCGAGATAGCATAATCATCTTGTTCGGAATGCTTCGGACATACCTCAATGTTGTGGTGCGTCTGTTTTCTAAATTTTTGTAGTAAAAAAGGCATGATTATTTGCTTATGCGTCCTGTTTCTGCAATGGGATACGAAATGCAGGCTTTACTGCTATTCTTTCTTCTGTTTTCGAGTTGGTTGGCATATGTCATCTTTGAAGATACTGAACAAGGAAGGACCATTTTCACTTCATACGGGACAACCTTGTACCAGATGTTTATTTTATACACCACTTCCAACAATCCTGATGTTTGGATTCCTGCATACAGGTACATAGTTTCAAGAATTCAGCCTTTTACGTTTCTTGCTATCTATGAAGCATTGTCTTGCAAATACTAAACCATGTGAAAAATACCGTCACTTGTCGTCTTTTTCTTGTTTTATCAAGTATTGTATCATTTGTTCTAGATACTCACATATTAGTCTTATTTTCTGTTTCGCAGGGCCTCCCGTTGGTATAGCTTGTTCTTTGTCCTGTATGTGCTATTGGGTGTCTACTTTGTCACCAACTTGATCCTTGCTGTTGTATACGATAGCTTTAAGGCTGAGGTACACTTCTCAATCATGCCAATGAAAGCATGATATTAGTTACTTTTTTGGGGAGTCGTTTAAATACAAGAACCTCAGAATTATCTGAAATGTTTAGGTTATTAGAGTTTATGAAAATTATAACAATTTAACATGTCGGTGAGCAAGTCTAACATTAAATATGTGGGTGGGTGAAGGTAATATCTCTGTTGCTGTTGACCCTATAATTTCAGAGTGACATGACCTTATTAGTTATTAGTCACTGATTATTGTATTGATTGTCATAGTACTCAATGTATTAAAATATCTAAATAATGTTAAAGAAGCAAATAGTGAATTTATTTGAATACAAAAGATAGTTAAATTTTAATGGTTGAATAACTTTGTCTAGGCAGTTTCGGTTTTGTTTTCTTGCAATTAGAACATCCATTTATGTGCACAAGGAGTATTGCTGTACTATAAACTGAAAAACTATGTCTAACGGTGTGGGCTTGAAATTGTTCTCCAGATGTAGAAATACATAGGTTAGCAAGATTTTATCTTTCTGTCCACAAAATGTTTAATGGCCTCTTAAATGTGGATTTCAGACTTGTTCTCTTTCGAAAGTATCTAAACCTACTTTTTCCATAGCTGGTAAAGCAAGTGGCTGCAAAGGATTGTGCTAGAACAAGGATACTGAAGAAAGCATTTACCATCATTGATGAAAATGTGAGTCACTTTTACTTTCCATTTTTCCTCCTTAATTGTTCCGCCCCTATGCTTCACATACAAGTCTAGTGATGTGTCTTATTTAGTTCAACTCTATCAACTATTAAGTTGGTGGAATAGCATCAGTTATTTGCCTTCAATTGCATTCCTGGAAATGAACTTCAAACTCAAGCCTTTGTCTCCAAGCTGTCCGCCAATCAAAATATGCCAAACAGTTAAATTTAATGCACGAGTGTGAAATATTCTGTGGAACAACTTCTTTGTTGGTCTTAACTAAAACTTCGACAGCTTTTCATCTAATCCACACAAATATGAGATAGCTGGTCATAATCTACAAAACATTCTTTGTGTTCTATAATATGTTTGATTAATATTAGCAAGTGTATTTACAAGTTTGCCTAGTTTATGTTTTATACTTCTGTTGTTCTTTACATTTTGGGTACAAACAGGATCTTGGTTACCTTAACAAAGATCAGTGCATTCGCTTGTTTGACGAACTGAATAAATACAGGTATAATTCACTTTTCCGAAAAAATTGTCTTTGCTAGTTATTTTCACTTACCTCCTGGGTCATTTCAACTCATATTTTTTAAACTATAATGCCTAATTGGGCAAGGAGAACAGTCCCCCCAACTTATAACTTCAAGCAAGATGACTATTTTTGTAATGCATATAAAACGTTTGAGATCAGAAGCTGAAAGAAGTGGCTGGCATTTCTTGAGGGAGATAGATGCCTGATCCTCTTTACATTCATGAGGAGCTCTAAGAATAATGAAACACTTCAAATTGATTGTCTTGCGACGAGATTGGCTAATCCATTTTTATAAAATCCACAATTACTTTCTGAGGTGGTAGGAATGTCTTAACATTTATATCCATCACCATTATACTAGTATTTTGTGGATTTTCCTTGTGCATATAAATCATAGCTTCTCCCTTCCATATTCTATGATCTAATAAAATATCTACTTCTGGGCAATACATGCTCTCTCTTATATGTTACTATAGCTAAGACAACAATGGAGATGGAGTTTTATATTCAATACTCTATAGTGTCCCATGAAGTTCTTGAACTTGGGAGTGGTCTCATTCATTAACTACTAGTAAACTGGGGCATTTCTCTCCTAACATTGCAATGAAGAAACAAGGTGCTCTCCTTGCTGCTATATTCTAGCCAATACTATGATACACCTGTCCATCTCACATGCCTTAATTATCAAGGGCACTTCATTATCCTCTTCTTAAATTATCGAACACATGCCATACATAAGCCTATCAAATTTTTTGTTTTGTATATTGGTTAGGCTTAAATTATTGAACACTTAAAGAATACAAAGGCTGGCAGATAGCTTTTTTTATTTATATATCAAGTAATTTTTTATTGTATATGTCATCTACTAGTCAGCAAATCACATCTAAATGTATGTTAACTTTTCTAATTGGATGTGGTCCAAGAGTGTGTTAATTCATTTTTTTTTTCCTTTTTATGATGCAATCTTTTTATGAAATTGATTTCCAACATTAACATAACACATATACAAATCCGTTCCTTATCTCAGCAACATGAAGATTTTCGTGCTGTTTCGGATTAGTGTCAACTTGTTAAACATGATAAATGTTAGCAGCTTATAGTTAATGACTGATTATCCGTTGTGTCTCTGTTGATTATTTTTGTTTGATTTGTTGAGCGATGTAGTCATTAAGTATTTGTTAGAGTAAAGAGGAAGGCTGATGGAGATAAGAAAATTAGTATTGATAAGAGAAGAAAATCAAACCACAACTATCTCCTTTACGCCTTTTCCTAGATCAAGATTATAACTCTAGATACTTTCTAATTTAGACTAATCCCTATTTATAGATTCTAAATATCTAATACTCAAAACAAAACCATAATAATTCAGAGCCTGTGAATGTGGCCTGATGAAAGTTACCTAAATAACACAAAAGTAAAAAGAGAAATAACTTAAATAAGGAAATTATAAAATAACTCAAATTAGGAAATTGTATCTCTAACAGTATTTAATTCTGATATCGGGCTGCAAGTAATTACATTTTATTGGAGAGTTTCATGTTTTTTACTAATCATGCATTAATATAGAACAATGTGTGGTGCTTTACATCAATTTTGTTTTACTTATTTTTCTTGTCATCTTGAGGCAAAGCAAAGGGCTCTTGTGCTCATGTGAATGCTAATTTTATAGGATGATGTTCATATTTGTCCTTATCATATCAATAATTTATGGACTTAAAGCACGACCTGTTGACATGAATCATCCCTGATTTAATTTTATATTTGCACCATGTATTTTTGTGTAATGAACGTGTTTTACGATGAACACAGGACATTGCCAAAAATATCAAAAGAGGATTTTGAGTTGATATTCTATGAGTTGGATGACAGTCATGATGTCCAGGTATCTATGTATGCTTTTATTTTCATATTGTTGGCATATCTATTCTCATTTTCCCTTAATTATGTAATGTCTGCAGTAATTAATTCATACAGTTACAAACTCTTTTTGGTAAAAGACGTACTCACTCCTTAGTTGCATGTCATGAGTACCTGTTGATTGGCATGATTCTCGTTAGCTGCTTATAGATTATGTGATCTTTCTTTCGGATGCATAAGATCTTCATTTCTGATCATTTTGAGCATGGAGCTAGATGATTTCATTAGTTGTATCTTCCAAATATTAATACCATGTGATTTTTGAATTTGCACTTATTTATTCGATATGAGTGTATTATGCACTGTGATACTACACGTACTTCCTTTGAGTGCAGAACAATCTCAGTGGAAAAGTTGAATATGTAGTCTACTGACATCTTTCTCCCTCCTAATCCCTTGATGATGCAAATGCAGATTAATCTAGATGAATTTGCTGATCTCTCGCATGCTATTGGACTCAGATTTCAGAAAGAGGATATAGTAAGTATACTTTCCAAAAATTGAAATTGAATTTCTATGGACTGCATCTTACTGAATGTGCTTGTCTATGGCTCGATACAGAATCCTATCTTCGAGGACTGCTGTCCAGTGTTCTACAACTCTGATGCATCTAAAAGGCTGAAAGAATTTGTTCGAGGACCCATGTGTGGTTACATTGTAGCCTCCATTCTCATCTTGAATTTTGTTGCTGTTGTTATTGAGACTACGGTATGAATGTGCCCACTCATATCGTTTCAACTGCCACTTTTCTAGATGTGAACCTTCTATGTTCTTTTGAGAAATAATGGGTCATATGCATGAATGAAATACTACCACAAGATAACAGGAACTTCCTGCAAGAGCCTATGATTATGCTACACCTAAATTATGAACACAAGAATCTGCCTAATCCAAATTGTAGCAAGATAAATGATATAACAGTTTTTAATTATTTGTATTTGTTATATATATACTCCTTAATTGATGATAACATGATTGTGATAGATTGAAGAGACTGAAATAGTAAATAAACAGCCATAAATTTATTTGTTCTAATGTTATTCTGGTTCCAATTGGACTGCAGCTTGATATACAGAACAGTTCTGCTCAGGATGCTTGGCAAAAGGTGGAGTTTGTATTTGGTAAGGCTTCATAAATACCCCTTATTTAATATCATAAATGGAAACGTGTTCACTGCATGGTGTGCTATGTTAGACTCTTAGTTTTTCCCTCCCAGTCCTTCCACCTGAAGATGATGTTAACACGTATGATGAACGCTGAAGCACTTGCTTGCTTTGAAAATGATCACGTGGATAAAGATGTCTCTTTTCAGCATAAGATACATACCTCCATTTTTTTAAGAAACTTATTGTCTTTGTGATTCAACTGAAATTTTCATTTTGCACGGATAAACTAGTAAATTAATGTTTGCTCTGGTACCGAGTATATATTCAATGTCTGACATCTTTGGGTGCTCAATATCTCAATATTTTCAATCATGACCTCGTTGTTTTTGAAAGTTACAGTTGACATCTCCTTGTGCAGGATGGATTTATGTCCTAGAAGTGATATTAAAAGTGTATGCATATGGGTTTGTGAATTATTGGAGAGATGGCCAAAATCGTTTTGACTTTGTAATCACCTGGGTAATTGGTAAGTACAGTTATCAAGTATTGAGTACACCTACAACTTGAATTCCATTGAGATGATTATTCAAAGGAGTAGCACCTAATCTCATCCACAATCAGTTCTATAAGCATCAAGTAGCTGGCATTATATCCATTAGAAGATGATAATTAGATTAAGAGACATGAATTTGAATCTTAAAGCTGCCACTTGTGCCACTGTACTCACGATCAGATTATGGAACGGATAATTAAATGCATCCCGAAGTTGCATAGATTTAACCATTTTGTTATGATGGCATGATGGAGACACACATTATACTAACCAATCTCATTCATATGGTATTCCTTCTGTGGTTTAACGAACGTGATAATTTTGTATCGGGAAAAAAAATGATCATGATAAAATAGTTGATTGGTTTAGTGACATTTGATGGAAAGAAACAAAATAAAGAATGCCCATACATAATGGATAATATTACTAGAAGTACCACAACCAGATAACTTATCCTCCAAAAACTACTTTTCTCTCTGGACAGCACCGGACCGCTGACGTGTAACTGTAGGATGCTAAAGGACAATAGATAAATCACTGATAGGAGGAACCCAATCTGTCTCTCAAATAGCTTGTGTGAACTCTAGTTAATGACTAAGTCTGTTGCCATGTCCCGCACAATAAACACTTAATATCTCTTGTTTGTTGCAGTTGTTGGAGAAACAGCAACATTTTTGTCTCCAAGTGGACTAACTTTCCTCTCCAACGGAGAATGGTGAGATTCCATCATATACAAATATCCTCAGTTGTCTGTTTGCAAGATTTATTCTTCTATTTTATCAGAAACAGTAAGGTTTGGACTATTTTGGGAGAGAATAAATCACTCCAGTTAAAATCTTATTGTCTTGTCAATTAGCTCGAAATCTACCCTTGACTTATTTTCCTTACAGAAATTCCTTCAGGTGGCACTAAGATTTATCATCTTCATTTTCTCTGCATATATTAAAGAAAGTTCTTTTTCTTTTGCGGTTTATAAATGTTGATGAAGTTTGATTATTGATACATGTTTGATTGCATTGATTCTTTTGCCTACAGGATTCGGTATCTTCTAATAGCAAGAATGCTCAGATTGATTAGGCTCTTGATGCATGTTCAACAATATCGTGCTTTTGTTGCAACATTCTTGACCCTCATACCAAGCCTAATGCCATATCTGGGGACCATATTTTGCGTCTTATGCCTTTATTGCTCTCTTGGCGTGCAGGTATCAATTGCTCTCTACACTTTATTCATCCGTGATTGCTGTCTCGTTGTTATCCTTTTTTAGCTTCGTCTAGCTTTGCATACTAATAACTAGATCTTGATAAAGGATTTTGATAGAGTGAAGAGTGCCCAAATAATAAAACAAAAGAGAACAAAGAGAATAAAGAAAAAGAAGGATAATCTAAAAGATAAAATACCTCCTAAGAGATCCACACACAGTGTGTCCAACATTCCAATATTCAAAACATAATGAACCCTAATAATGATGTCTACTATATATAGAGAGTAAAAGATAACTATCAACTTTAAAAATAAGGGATAAATACCACTATTTAATCAAATCTAATCCTAATATATATCTAACATTATTTATCGTCATCCAAGTCTCTCTCTCCTCTATTCGTGTATATCAGATTTATCCTTTGCATATTGGATGATATACGTTCAGTTTCTAGTTCACTTCTCTCTGGGATGCTAATTGTGGGTGCTGAACAGAGCATTATTTTGACAGCCTGATGCATCCTCTAGAAACTCTATTGCTTCATTTTATTTTTCTTATTCAAGTAAAAAGCAGATTATATATAATTTAGTTTCTTCTTGAAAATGTAGGTCTTTGGTGGTATGGTTAATGCTGGAAACCCAATTCTCAGCACAACTGATCTTCAAGATAGCGAGTATCCTTATTCATAAGTCATTATCCTTTCTGGATCAATAAGAATACTTTTACCTAATCACAGGTGTGTTGATTTACTGAAATATCAGAGTTAAGAATGTTGCACTGATAAGTGACATCATCAAGTGATTAGTGTGGATCTGTCTGCGTTTGTATTTTCCTTGGGTTCTATCTGCCCCAGTACACATTATTAGTTATATTTTCTTGATTAGTTAGTTTCTTGATGGATGTGCCCTTGACAAATTAAGCTATTTGCTCTTCAACTTCAATGACTTCCCCAATGGGATGGTAACACTTTTCAATTTGCTCGTGATGGGAAATTGGCAATTATGGATGCAGGTATGTTTATTCGTAGCAGCAGATTTTATATGCTATTACAATGACTGCGTTGTTAATTTCTGTATTTTATATTTGGACAGAACCAGCTATCTTTCTCATTTCTAGTGCTAGTACTACCTTGTATTGGCATTTTATTGAACATGGAACAATTATATAAGTTTCTGTGATCAAGGAGCCGTTGCCTCGATTCAAGTTTATTAAACTATATCCTTATGATTAGTTGACACAGAGCTAATCTCACAGTAGTAATACACTTCATTATTCTTATATCTTTGATTTTCTGATTGTAGTGGATGACTGTCATAACTTATAGCGAGGTTGATGGATATAAGATTATCAAATAAGTATGTAAGAAATTAGGATCTATTCCTGAGATCTGCTGTGCAAATATGTGAACAAGATGTATATCTTAGCGGAAGTTAACATACTATTTTGCTCTTGTATCCATTTTGAACATTAAAAAATCTGAAGAGTTCATCATGCAGCATCAGTATTCGCCTTTTGGCCTTCTTCTAAAAGATGCTATCATGCTACTAATAGTGATTCACTTGTTTTTAAACCAGAGCTACAAGGATTTGACTGGGTCTACTTGGTGTTATGTCTACTTCATCAGCTTCTATCTGATCACGGTTTTACTACTCTTGAATTTGGTAAGATTCAGGCAAATGTTAAACAAACTCTTTTAATATGTTCTGTGCAGTTGGGAATAGTCATGCTGCCGTATGCTAAATACTTATTTTGCAAAAGTGGCTACTATTACAGTAGATTACATAAGGAACATTATACTCTAAACTTTGCCGTATGTCTTCATTTATACTTCTGCTCTGAATGATATATAATTCCAAATCAGCTAACTCTGTGGCTGGAGGAAAATTTATATTGAAGCATTACAGTAATTTCCTTCTTTTTTCAGGTTGTGGCTTTTGTCTTGGAGGCATTCTTTGCTGAGATGGACCTTGAATCTTCTGAATCAGGCCAGGCCAAGGTCAGTCGTTAAGAATTTGCATGAAATTTCTCCAAGAAACAAAATGACTTCGAGTTTAGTTTAATTAAAACTTCTTACCATGGTAAAAGCCCCATATCCGCTCTACCTGCATTCAAACCTTTCCAAGAAACATGGAGCGATCTTTACATCTATTCTCTTCAATCTGATCTAAGAAATAAGGGGAAGATTACTGTTGTGAATTCCACAGTCTTTTTGCTGTTTCCAACAAAAGCTTGATTTAAATGTCTTTGTATGATAATTAAAATAGTACCACCAACTAAAGTTTCTCGTTGTGCAATTCAGGAAGAAGAAAGGAAGCGGCGAAGGCATATAGGGTATGACCCCTATCACCATGCTTCAGAAAAATGCTCCACCACTTTGAGATTTTGATATATTCTGAAATGATGAATTTTGCACTGTTTGATGTTGTGCAGTACTAAGACAAGGAGTCAGAGGGTTGACATGCTTCTCCACCATATGTTGAGCGCCGAGCTACATGAAACAGCAGAGTCTTCTTCTGCTCCTGAAACCACTATCTAACTTATGGCTGCATGCTTTCGTCTCGACACTTTAAGTACATTGTCTGATTCCTTTGTTTTTCTCCATTTTGGACATTGTCATGCGAAGACGACGCAGTCGAGCTACGAGAAGATGCTCTTCACTTGTGCAGTGGAAATATGTGATGTGATGTTATTTTTTGCAGGTTTTTCTTGTTTGATACAGATTCATGGCTGTCCTACCAAATCTTGAAAATTTCTAACTTCTTGATGGTATTTTTTTAGACACTCAAATTTTAGGTTGTATCTGAATGAAAATGTTGTCCAGTTTTATGTGTGTAGTGTTGGTGTGGGTGAATTATTTGTACATGGATTTACAAGGTCTTAATGTGATCTCTGAAATCCAATAATTTGTCCGTGAGAGAAATACACTTATGATTACTTTTGAGTATACTACACGTGTATGCTTGTAGCTATACCTATTATAAAAATGTTCACATCTTATAAACCCGTATCTTGTTTATTTTATCTTTCTCGCATATTTAATTTTGGTATAATAATATAATTTATGTATATTTATTTTAAACTAATAATTTGCATTAGACCGTCCTAATCATTTAGAGACATGCCTAAATAAATAGATAGAATTTGATCGAATGAATAGGTTGATCTTTCTAAATCGATTAGGTGGTCTAACACAAAACCTCTTCTTATTTTAATGTAAACAATTGTATGATTTTATAATTATATATACTTATAATATAATTTTTATTTATTTTAATACAATTTACTTATTTTTACGTCACTATTATCTATTAAGGCTAATCTGTGAACAATAAGAATGTAATATACCACCATATTCTATGAAACTATTTAATTAAAATACATGAAATGGACTTATAATACACGTACTATTGTAATAAAAGATAGAGAATTGGAGCTTTGATTTTGGTTGTCCAAACCTAGGCGCTTAAATGCTTTTATCCTCGAACTCTTTATGAACCCCTTCAACTTCAATCCACCTATTAAATAAAACAAAAGTCAAAAGTTGGGAAATCCCATTTTCTAGAAAAACGAATGACAAAAACCTTCTAGAGTGACTCCTTTCTATCGTTTGCTTATAGACACCCAAATTTTTATTCCTCTCGAAAAGCAAAAAATAATTTATTAAAAAATTTAAAAATAAAAAAGTTTGAAGCCAATCTTTTCTACCGCGGATTCGGGATTCCACTCTCGAGAAAAGAAAGTGGTCCTTACTCATTTACACACTCCATCCACCTCACAGATAAAATATTTCTATTAATATGTGTTTTTATTTATTATTATTTTTTTAAAATAATAGTCCTTTATTTATTTATTTATTTTTTTGAGCAAACAGTCGTTTAGTTAATAAAGAATGATCTTTAAACTGTGGTAAAAAGTTGACCTGGTCGGCCTATACGACTTGAGAAACTATTCGATCTATTTTTATTACAAAATGACTGTGTTAAAAAAATATATATCTTCCCTAACCCGATTAAAATTGGTCCGAATCCGTTATTATATATTATATTATAATATTTGACTTATTGAAATGCATATAAATTAAAAAAAGTTAATCAATTCTTAATAAAATAATATTTTATCATAATTGATCTGTCACCGTATATAATCTGAGAATGGAGCGTATTAAAATAGTGTGGGGACACACGTTTGTGTAAATTGTAACACGTGGTATTACAATGTCATTATTTTCTTCTTAATTCTTTCACATGAGCAGGGCACGTGACACAAAACGTGCGAGTTGAGACTATTTTGATCAGCTCGGTAATGGAGCTTGCATGAGGCGTGTTGGGGAAACTTGAAATACAAGATTAGAATCCAAACCTCCACTAAAATTCAGTCTTCTCCCTTCAATCGTTAAACCAAAAACCCTCCTGAAAAGTAATTGA
>AYJT01089524.1:0-13598 GCA_001278415.1 Ocimum tenuiflorum | reverse complement strand
TGTCTCAGCATGTACCAGAATCAACTGGCGCAACACGACCAATCGCTGCTTCCCCAAAGTCAGGATCCAGTATCTCTTCTGTTGCTGTTTCGTCGCCCTCTAGAGGTACTGTCCGAACCTTAAAACTAGCAGGCATCAGCCCCTGACCAGGGCTGTGACAGTCGATGGTTTTCTCCCAGCTCTACAAATAAGAAATAAATTAATCACTAATTCTTTCCTTCAACGTGTTTGCTTTAAGTAGAATACAACAGCATGCCACGGCACCATCCTTGGGATTTCTTGCACATCCTTAAGAAAATTGTCTCTCTGTGACTCCTCAAAGTTTAATATGTAATGTTGCTTATGCATGGTAATCATTAGAATTTTGAGCTGACAACTCAAATTTGAGTCAAAGCTGAAGAGCTGATAAACCACAATGCTTGAATTTCACTTTTTGGTGGCAGCAGGGGATGATCAAGAATCAATCATCATTATATACGGAGCTTTTAATAACTACAAAGAGAAACTGCTTTCCAGTTAAAATGATAATCAACAACTAATAGAAATCCAAGATTAAAGACAAAAGTCATACAGGTTTATGGTTTGGACATTCAAATTTTACTGAGATCATAATGAAAATGAAGTGCACAAGATATAATCTTAAAATTTGATACCTAAAATTGACAGGATGCAACGGCAAATATTTAATAAGAAGAATGCCTTCACCTGCAGCTGAAGCGTGTGAAGAATGAAATTACGCACAATATCATACTCCCCCTTCAGCAGAAAAGCAATTCCAGAAGGCACGAAATCACGGATAAAAACATGATCATAGTTGAGAACATTGGATTCAGATGGATCCTTTGCAGCTATGGTACCGATAGGGCTATTACAGTAGTATACAATAGATTCCTTTAGCAGTGCCCATGCTTCATCCTCAAAAGAATCCGTGATATTCTCATGCAATGTATCCCGTATAGTTCCATTACTGTGTATGTTACCGTTGGATGAAAATGGAGCATTTTCCAGAACACTAGGCCTACCATCACTAATAGAACTGAACTCTTTTACATTATCTGCCTTCCACGTTCCATTACCATCCTCAGATATTAATCCTCTGACATTCTCAGCTAGCTCGCAGTTGCATCTTCTAAGCCCTAAGCGGTTGGAGGTAGCATTGGGCTGAGCAGAATAAGGAAACTGTGAAGCATTACCATTGCATGGTTTATTGAAGTAGTTGGTAACTTTAAAAAGGGCAGTAGCCTTTCTTCTATTATATTTTATAAATGATCTAGAAAGAGACCTTGACCAGGACATGCCAAGATGAGTTTTTGAACTATGAAGGCAAGGTACATGCCCGCCACAAACTTGCAATACTGTTTGTGAAGTAGACATTAGCAGAATTCAGGCTTGAGAAACAGTTCATAAACTCAAAAATTCGTTTTGCAAAAGCAAATCCAAGAATTCCACCTCAAGAAACAACACCTAACAAAGCAGAAAAGAATGTAATCAGGATTCAAATGCACATTCAGCAACATGTTGTTAAGCAGACAGGAAAAACTATTAACACATATAATTAACAAGTAAAAGAAATCAAACGCCACTTCAGAAAGCATCAAGGCTGCCAACTAGTGATAATTGTATATTGTGAAATAATGTCAGCGTTGGGATCAAGCATACACTAATGGCTTCCCTGGCATTTAATAAATTCAAAAAATTAATCCCAGCACAATATATAGGCACACAAAATCTGGGGTCTCCTCATAAAAATAAAATAAAAAAAAAAAAGAAAATCTGGGTCGGAAAAAAATGGACCTGCAGAGTATAAACTACATTTCAGTTGGAAAACAATGCTAAAAATGAAAAAGAAAAGGCAAGAACAAAAAGGAAATTCAACTAACTATCCTTTAATCATTTTTCTGACATCCGCATCAAATAGGAACCACGATACAACAGCAAAAGAATTCAATCAAGTTAGGAGCAAGATAGTTATAAGGTTTATTTCACAAACAAACCAAATAATAGGAAGTAAAAATAAATCAAGATGAAACTCACAAATGCTGTAAAAATCAGAATTCACCCCACCCCACGCACAAAAAATTCCACAACTTTTTTCCTTCTAAATCTTGAATCCGATACACAAATCAAACAATCCGCATACAAAATCATCTTTTATACAGCATAACTAATCAAGGAACAAACAAAATAAAACAACCAAAATAGAGGAAATAATCCCACAAAGGTTGAGGCAAGAAACAATTTTTACCGGATATAACAAAAAAATCTTGTGGGACGTTTAGAATTAAGAGTAATCAGGGGATTCTTGAAAAAGTGCAGCAAAAATCTATTGTGTGGCAGTTTTGCACGAACCAATGGCCGCGTAGCTTGACTTCAACAAGTTTCAGTTGCGCAAAAATATTATATTGGAAAAATTCTATGCTGACATGGTTGACTCTGTGTGTGTGTGTGTTTTCTTCTGTCTCGAGTATTGACGAGAAGTAGATTGATCAGAGGGAAGTGGTTATGCTAGGCAACTCAGGAACATTCCTGTACTTGTTTTTTGTGATACAAGTTTACCCAGTTTTCTTGATATTTTAATGGAAGAGGTCCGCTTTATAGAAATGATTTCTTGATTCAGAGAAATGATAAGTCAGAAACGTTGCCAACGACAATTCCCGTGATGCATGGACTGTTAAATTTATTTAATATTTTTTTAAATGTTAATTTCACATATAAATATGTGAAATAGTTGATCGTGTGGAGTAGAGAGCAATTTTTATATTATTTAATTATCAATATGAGAGTTTAAGACACAGTTTTGTTTATGTTCAGGACCACAATATTTGGGTTAGTATTGATGAGTGATTTTTTCATTGATTCGAGTTATTATTATCTCAAAATTATAGTTAGAAGTATCTTGTCCCCAAAAATTCATATACTTTATATTTCTTTAGTTTGTGACAGAATGTATTCGATAATCATGCTAATTATTAACAGTGAAAGAATAAAATATGATTGTGTAACAAAGCGTATGATGGGTTGGGCAAGTGGCAACATAATATCCAACGTGGGTGGGATTGGAAAAGAAGCGAGTCCACGTTCAAAATTTCGTAGCCTCTTATTTTTTAAAGAAAAAGACTCGCCTGATATGTCCACACGATTGCTTGTGACTTGTGCCCCTTCTTAATTGACACCCTTGCCTTCTTTCTAATATAACCCGTCCGTCACCTGCGTCCAATACTAATTTATTACTAAATAAATAAATTTATTAATTATTATGAATTTTATATACGAGAACATAATAACAATCATATTTTATAAAAATTTGTTAATTAATTACTTTATACCTTATATTGATTAGTGGTAAGTGTTTTGGATGAAAACAATTTGGAGTAGAAACCAATATTTTCCCCTTTAATATTTAATAACCCCCGTGACTTCTTGTAACAAATTTGATCTTGTAAATTTTCTACCAACAGTAATATATTATATTGGAAGTTAATCTATGATTGAAGATCTACATGGAAACAGTAAATGCTCCTTGAGATAGCGTGCAGTTTTCTGCTAATTATAGATTTATAGTGTAAATCTCATCAGCATGCATTAAATAACTCCTATATGCTTCCTTTGTTCTTTAAGATGCTTGGAATTCTTTAAGAAGAAGAAGAAGCGAGTATAAATCAGAATCTGATTGATAATATTGTATTTGCATAAATCATACTAAATACAAAAACATGAATTCAGAAACGAATATAGTGCATTGTTATTGCCGTTAGCTGACAAACCTTAGAATATATATCAGATATATGATTGTTACATAAAAAAATTCTCTTATACCAACTTTTGGACAGGATCTATATCTCACCTTTGTCATTTCCTGTACATATATATATGAACTCTTAATGCATTCAAACTCAGCCATCGCCAAACAAAATTTTCTTACAGGAAGTTGAAGCTCTTCCAACTTCCTGCACTTCTTGAAACAAAAAATAATAAGTGTTTAAACATTTCTTGCATCCGATTTTTGAAAACCAAATTGATTATAGCTGTTAGAGAGCATTGTAGCAGGCTAAAATGACAAGTGCAGTGGCACGAGATGACTTGACACGATCCATGAGCCGTAGAGCGAGCTTTGCATCGTCGAGCACCAAAGGTTGGGCTTCTGCTAGCATCCGCGAGGCCTTTGGAGGTTCAGGAGGGGACGTTTTCCAGAAAAGTGGGAGACGAGACGATGAAGATGATCTCAAATGGGCTGCTATTGAGAGGCTCCCTACTTATGATCGAATGAGGAAGGGGATTCTCAAACAAGTTTTGGACAATGGGAATGTGATTCATGAAGAAATCGATTTTGGTAACCTTGGAGTGCAGAACAAGAGGCATATTATGGATAGCATGCTCAAAGCTTTCGAAGATGATAATGAGAGGCTGCTTCTGCGTCTTAGGGAGAGGATTGATAGGTATTGTCTTGAGAAATTCCTTTCTTTTATATTTACCAAATTTGGTCTACTTGTAGTAATGAAGTATGCTTATTTATTATTTTTGATTCATTTTCTGAGTAGGGTTGGGATCAGTCTTCCAAAATGTGAAGTTAGATTTGAGCATTTATCAGTTGAAGGAGACGCATTTTCTGGAAGCAGAGCTCTTCCAACTCTGTTCAATTCAACAATTAATGCCGTTGAGGTATTCTTAAACTTGGAGCGAACTCATACTATTTTCCTGCAATTATCATTTCTCAATGAATCCCTTTATTCCTTTTACGAATAGGGGGTTCTTGGTTTCTTGAGGCTTTTCCCATCAAAGAAGAAGACTGTTAGGATACTGACGGACGTATCTGGAGTAGTGAAACCATCAAGGTATGCATATATAAGTAATTATTGAGGTTATTTAGTTCACATATCTTATTATGAGTTAGAAGTTCTATTATTTAGAGTACATGTTTGCATTAGTTTCTTTCATAGTTATGCTATAACAAGTATCTTGTCTTCAGGTTGACACTTCTTCTAGGCCCTCCAAGCTCAGGTAAGACCACATTGCTCAAGGCGCTCGCTGGAAAGCTAGAGCAAGATCTAAGGGTAGGACCACATTCAAACCATGATTTGGCTAAATGTTGCTTAATCTGATATTCAGTTTAATTTCTTAATATGTTGCTTATACTTATGCTTCGATTCACTTCTTGATTTCAAACACCAGGAGAGTGGAAAGATCACATACTGTGGCCACGAACTAAGAGAATTCATTCCTCAGAGAACCTGTGCCTACATTAGCCAGCACGATCTTCACCATGGGGAGATGACAGTGAGGGAGACCTTGGATTTCTCGAGCCGTTGCTTTGGTGTTGGAGCAAGATATGAACTTCTGGCAGAGTTGTCAAGAAGGGAAAAAGACGCGGGTATCAAACCAGATCCTGAAATTGATGCCTTCATGAAAGCCGTTGCTGTATCTGGGCAGAAGACTAGTTTGGTCACAGACTCTGTGCTTAAGGTTAGTTTTTCCCCTCAATGGTTCCAATAAAAGAACAGACATATATAAGACACTTAACATATTTATTTTTTCTTAAATAGATTCTTGGAATTGATATTTGTGCTGATACAATGGTTGGTGATGAGATGAGAAGGGGTATTTCTGGAGGCCAGAAGAAGCGTGTGACAACTGGTATGTCAATAGACGAACCTTTTCTACATTCCTTAAATTAATATGAAACAAGAAAATTGAGATTTGGCTTTGAGAAATGCTGATACAAACCCATCTATGCTTGTATAACTGTAGGAGAGATGTTGGTTGGCCCTGCAAAAGTTTTCTTGATGGATGAAATCTCAACTGGTCTCGATAGTTCCACAACATTTCAGATTATCAAATACATGAGGCAAATGGTTCAGATTATGGACATAACCATGATCATCTCCCTTCTCCAACCAGCACCTGAAACCTTTGAGCTTTTTGATGATATAATCTTGCTTTCAGAAGGGCAGATCGTCTATCAAGGTCCACGTGATCACGTTCTTCCATTCTTCGAGAGTGTGGGATTCAAATGCCCAGAGAGGAAAGGAGTTGCCGACTTTCTGCAAGAGGTCACCTCCAAGAAGGATCAAGAACAGTATTGGTCAAGGAAAAATGTACCTTATAGATATGTATCAGTTTCTGACTTTGCCCTTCACTTTGAGTCCTTCCATGTTGGACAGAAGATCTACGGAGAATTGGAAGTGCCTTACGACAAGAGTAAAGTTCATCCAGCTGCATTGGTCAAGGAAAAATATGGCATCTCTAACAAAGATCTGTTCAAGGCATGTTTATCTAGGGAATGGTTGTTGATGAAACGAAACTCATTCGTCTACATATTCAAGACGACTCAGATAACTATTATGGCTCTCTTCACATTCACTGTATTCTTCAGAACACAGATGAAACATGGTCATATTGATGATGGAGGCAAATTTTATGGTGCCCTCTTCTTCAGCCTTATCAATGTCATGTTCAACGGGATGGCTGAGCTTGCGATGACCATTTTCAGGCTTCCTGTGTTCTTCAAACAACGGGACGCATTATTTTACCCTGCTTGGGCTTTTGCTCTACCAATTTGGCTTCTCAGAATTCCTATCTCAGTCATTGAGTCAGGAATATGGATCATCCTCACATACTACACAGTTGGATATGCCCCTGCTGCTAGTAGGTAAGCTTTTAAAATTTCGTGTTTCTTGCTAATACAATACGTGTTCTGAGAACTAGAATATGCATTAAGATTCTTAACTAAGGAAACAAAATCTACAGGTTCTTCATGCAGTTCTTGGCGTTTGTCGGCATCCATCAGATGGCATTAGGCCTCTTTCGTTTCATAGCAGCCCTTGGAAGAACACAGGTCGTTGCAAACACTCTTGGGACCTTCACATTGTTACTGGTTTTTGTGCTTGGTGGATTCATTATTGCCAAAGGTAAGCAACTGAATTTTCTGTTCTGAGTTTCATTCTTATAATTTTGAGGCCATTTTGCAGCAAAGTCTAAAGTTCCTCCTCTAATTACTACAGATGATCTTCAACCATGGATGAAATGGGCTTACTATCTTTCTCCGATGTCCTATGGGCAAAACGCAATTGTTATAGTTGAATTTCTTGATCCGAGATGGTCTGCGGTAAGCTAACTGATACATGCATATATACATATGTAGCTCCAGATAATATTTCTTCCCTATAGATCATACCTTGTTGCCTCCATTTTCAATTAAACTTTCTTATGTTATAAAACTGGATTTGCAGTCTAACGATGATGGCAGATTTCCTGGGAAAACTGTTGGACAAGAGCTCTTGGCTGGCAGGGGCATGTTTACAGAAGAGCATTGGTATTGGATATGTGTTATTGCACTGTTTGGATTTTCTATGTTCTTCAACATCTGCTTCGTTGCTGCACTGACATACTTAAAACGTGAGAAGTGAAGTTTCGTATTGATTTTAGTTTGCAGAGTTGAGAAATCAACTTAATCTGATTTAACTTCATTTCTGTCTGTATGCAGCACTGGGAGATTCAAAATCTGTTAGTTCAAACTCGGATGATGAAACCAAGATCAACAGAAAGCCAATCTCAGCCCCAATAGGCCAAACAAATGAAGGTTTAAAATTCAACCTTTTCTTTTTCATCTTGTTTTCTTTCCTAATTTCTCATGTATGACTGATTCCTACTGATTATGCAGGGAAAGTTGCTCAAGATCAAGATAGCAAACGAGGAATGGTGCTCCCGTTTGAGCCCTTGTCACTTTCCTTTGATCATGTCAATTACTATGTGGATATGCCAGCAGTAAGTAACTCAAATATCTCTCATTTCTTATGATACTTCCCTTTTTGTGACTAAAGAAAATGAATGGATATAACAGGAAATGAAGAGCCAAGGGGTTGAGGAGACGCGGCTCCAGTTATTGAGGGATGTTAGTGGTGCTTTCAGGCCCGGTGTTTTGACAGCATTGATGGGGGTAAGTGGAGCAGGAAAAACCACGTTGATGGACGTCCTAGCTGGAAGAAAAACTGGTGGATACATTGAAGGAGACATCAAAGTTTCTGGCTACCCAAAGAATCAAGAGACTTTTGCTCGCGTTAGTGGCTACTGTGAGCAGAACGACATCCATTCTCCACATGTTACAGTTTATGAATCTCTCCTCTACTCTGCTTGGCTTCGCCTCCCAGCAGATGTGAACAAGGCAACACGACAGGCAAGCTCTTCCACCTTCCCGCTGTAGTATTTTTCTTTAAAATATTTTTTTCTTGGTGATCTGAAAAGGATTACTTTTTTTAAAGATGTTTGTTGATGAAGTGATGGACTTGGTTGAGCTGAACTCGTTGAGAAACTCCCTAGTGGGACTTCCAGGAGTGGATGGTTTATCAACAGAACAGAGGAAAAGGCTGACTATTGCCGTTGAACTAGTAGCAAATCCATCGATCATTTTCATGGATGAACCTACATCGGGTTTGGATGCTAGAGCTGCAGCTATTGTCATGCGTGCTGTGAGGAACACTGTAGACACTGGCAGAACTGTCGTCTGCACGATCCATCAGCCAAGCATTGATATTTTTGAATCATTTGATGAGGTATTTCTGGCTCCAACGCAGTCATCTTGTCACAATCCACTGTATTTAGGGCTAATTATGTTTTCGTGCAGCTATTCCTGATGAAGAGAGGTGGACAAGTCATATATGCAGGAGCTCTGGGTAGCAACTCTCAGGTTCTAGTAGAATACTTTGAGGTGAGTTTCATCTCCATTTTCTGTCTTGATTGCTGCAAATCCTATTTTGTATTCATGCATTGTGTTATTTGTTTCTAGTCTATATCTGGTGTGCCACGAATCAGAGAGGGCTACAATCCTGCTACATGGATGCTAGAAGTTAGCTCTTCAGCAGTTGAATCTCAGCTTGATGTGGACTTTGCAGAAATATACACCAACTCTAATCTTAATAGGTACTGATATTATGCCAAATATATATTGTAGTTTAAAAAGAATACACGCTGATCCCTCTTTTTGACTTTCCTAACTGCAGAAAGAATCAACAACTCATTCAGAAGTTGAGCAGTCCAGAAGCAGAATCCCAAGACCTATTCTTCCCTACAAAATACTCTCAGCCTCTCCTTGTCCAATACATTGCGTGTTTCTGGAAACAATACTGGTCATACTGGAGGAATCCACAGTATAATGTCATCAGATTCTTCATGACAACAGTCATTGGGCTCATTTTTGGAGTCATCTTCTGGAATAAAGGAAGCACAATGTAAGTGTTAAACATTGAACTCAGAAAAAGCATGCTTCATAATGGAACATTTGTTTTAAGCAAACTCGTGTTTCCACAGGCATAAACAACAGGATCTCTTGAATCTTCTAGGAGCCATGTATGCAGCTGTTCTGTTCCTTGGAGGAACAAATACCTCTGCAGTTCAGTCTGTAGTTGCGATCGAAAGAAGTGTCTTTTATCGCGAAAGAGCAGCAGGGATGTTCTCAGCTTTGCCTTATGCATTTGCCCAGGTGAAAAATTATCAGCTGAAAGTAGTATTTTTTTTTCCCAATGTTTTTCATCTTACATCCTATTCTTTGGCAGGTATCTGTGGAAACCATCTATATCGCGGTCCAAACATTCTTGTACAGCCTTCTCCTCTACTCAATGATCGGTTTTGAGTGGGGAGCCACTAAATTCCTGTGGTTCTACTACTATGTGTTCATGTGCTTCGTCTATTTCACATTCTACGGCATGATGCTTGTGGCTTTGACGCCTAGCTACCAGATAGCTGCAATTCTCATGTCATTCTTCCTCAGCTTCTGGAACCTCTTCTCTGGCTTCCTCATTCCAAGAATGGTAAGAAAACACTCATGCTTCTAAAAAAGAATCACAATGTCCTCATTTGTTGGGCTAATCTATGAACAAACTCTGCAGCTGATCCCTGTGTGGTGGAGATGGTACTACTGGGGCTCACCGGTTGCCTGGACAATATACGGGCTTGTGACATCGCAGGTTGGAGACAATGTGAACAATGTCCATGTACCAGATCATGGCGACATCCGTATTAAGGACTACCTTAAGTTGTTCCTAGGTTATGAGTCTGATTTTCTTGGATATGTTGCGTTGGCTCATGTTGGATGGGCGCTGCTGTTCTTCGTTGTCTTCGTGTATGGGATCAAGGTATTGAACTTCCAGAGGAGATAACTTGTTTGGAGATTAAGAATGTAGTGTTTTTGTTTTTTCTGTATATCATTCCATTGTTTTGTTTGCATTTCATGGGAGGATAAGTGAATAACTGTAAAATGAAATGCTATTTGATTGCCTGAAATGGGAATAAAAGCTTTTTATTTGGTTGTCGTACATTTTGTTGCATATCCATTGACTAAATTCGAACTTGCAATACAAAACATTCAATCATCAATAGACAAGAGAAACTAAAGAAAACTTTACATTCACAAGTATGTTTTCAGGTATTATAGTTTACAGTCTTGCGTGGTTCTTCGAGCTTCCTCAATCTGTATTTCTCACTTTCGTTCAGATAAAAATATATGTGAATCCAATTACGCACATGGAATAATTTGTGTATTCGTCTATAATTAAATATGACTATATCCACTGTTTTTTTTTATTATTTGGTAAGCCTCAATTGCTTCTTTGTATTCTTTCTCATGTGCCAAAATTTCAAGAATTCACGACTCAATACAAAATATTTATAGAAAAAAATACAAGAAATTATTATTTATTATATTGTATTAAGCTTGTTTGCTGCAAATGATAAGAGTGTGGAAGATACTTCTGATATACTAATGTCTCATTTGCATGAAACTTCAAGCCCGTTATCTATAACTAAATATGAGGGATTTCGCATCACATATATCAAGTGAGATATGCAAAGGAAAATATCAATACGAGATATATTAAACTATCCTTATAATTTTGATATATCTAACAAAACATTGATAAGGGTCAATTTAACAAGAACAAATTAATTACTCTAGACTATGATTATATATAGTACACGTGTGCCCATCTAGCTACCATGTAATTAATTCTTTTAATTGAACACAAGTAAACTATAATAAATAAAAATCTTATTGAATAAGTGTTATTAGTTTATATAAACATACTTCATTTGTTAATAATTGTTTGCTGTAATATTATTATACATGCAGTTTCCAATTTTTACACAATAACTTGTCTCCAGGGGTATAATGGAATTTTACAATAGAACGAATCCTTCGCGGGCTTCATTTAATTTTCTTTAAAAAAATGCGAATCGTAAAACATTAAACATGTGGATGAAGAGAAGAGACCAGTATAATCCAAAGAAATTTGAACAAGGTCTTATTCCAAATCATGTAGAATACATAACAAACAATACGAAATGTTAAGAAAGAGGAACACCAGCCAATGAATAAACAAAAAAATGAACTACTAAAATTAAAACAACAGTTATTAATGAATGAGAACAGCATCAAGAAGACCAAATCCTTGCTCGTGGAACTAGACTTGTATCATTTATCGTCTCCATTCCAACACTATCATCGGACAAATTCAGAATCATCAGAGGAGGTGGTGGTCTGATGAAGAAAAGCTTGAATTCCTCGAGCTCGAATAATTTGATCCTCGATCATGTCATCAGATAATCCCCAGTTTTTTAGCTGATCTAGTTTGTGATGAAGAGCCAGGCTGTAATCGCCGTCGGGACCCAGTTCGAGAACTCGGTATTCGCAGTTTGTCGGATTGGTTAGCTCCTCAAACTGATCCACTCTCCAGTTGAACCATTTCATGAGAAACAAAAGAATAGTGAGGCCGTGTGAAACTATTATCAAGTTCACTTCATTGCTATATTTGTTGCTTTCCAGGTCCCTCCACAGCCCTTCCACAAAAGCTGATGAATTTCATTTGCAGTTAGATCAATCACATTTATCAAATAAAAATACTAATTTAGTTAGAAATAAGAAAAGATGGAACTTACTAGAAACCCTGTCGTAAACATCGGCGCTGGACTCACCATCAGGAACTCTGTAGAAGAACTTCCCGTACCTATTCCTACTTCTCTTGATCTTCGTCCTCAATTCCACATCCTGGAAATTCCCAAAATGCTGCTCCCTCAATCTGCACTCTTCGCGAATTCCCGCAATTCTGTCTTTGGGGAACGTTTCTCCTCGGCGTATGATCTCTTCCATGGTTTCCCTCGTCCGACTCGACGGCGAAACGTAGAACAAAACCTTCCAGTCGTCACTTTCCGACACGATCTCCTTGATTCTGGATCCCGTGGCCTGAGCCTGATGGATGCCCTTTTTGATCAATTTGATCTTGTAGTTTGGAATGTATTCCAGAACTGCTTCGTCTTCGTTCACTTCACTTTCGCCGTGTCGCACCAGTATGATGCGCTTTGGCAAGTGTTTCATCTTCTCTTCACGCGTTTCATCGTCGGAGAAGAGATTTCTCGCCATTTTGATGTATTTCTACTTCTCTTCAGCTGCTTTTTATGATTTAGATTGATTTGTGTATGGCGATGGGATGTATCAGTAGTGTGTGTTTTTATAGTAGTTAAGTTTTGTCTTGTAGTTGGATTTGATGAAGAAATTAACTAAATGCTGCTTGTTTTACGGTGTGCTTTGAATTCAATCTTTTTTTATAAAATAAATCCGTGTTATATTATTCCTAATATTACCACTTTTCCATAAATTTCAAAATGTACCTCGTGTTTTGACGCCCAGTAAGACGACTAATCTTCCTGCACAACATAACACTTTCAATTTGAACAAGCACATGGTATCCATTATCTTAATATACTATCGCAATTATAGTTTAAATTCATTAAATCGGGCTATTTGCAATTGATTCCAAAAAAATAAATTAAATTGATTCGGTGTATGTTGAATCGAGACTTGAATAAGTCTCGAGCTTGAGTTCAAGCTTTAGTGTGCTTAAACTCGACATATTTGTGAGCCTTATCGATTTTAAGCTTGCATTAGCTTTGTCGAATTTGATATAATCTATATTTTCACCTTTTACTTAAATGCATATATACTAATATCATATAAATAATATTTATTATTAGAATTAATAATAAAATAATAAATTTGAGAGAAATAGAGTTGAGCTTGAGCTTAAGATTTTTTATCGAGTTTGAATTTGAACTTAGTTCTATTAGGCTCGACTCGAACCCTTATTTTTATTGTACAATCTAAATAAAATTAATGTTTCTATTTTAATTATATTTGGTACATATTATAATATAGGAATATTCGGTGGAATTTTATTTAAAAGTAATATATTTATAGGAAACTAGAGTCTAAATGTCCAGTCTTGTTTCTTGAAAATGAAACATAGTGACTTTCTTTTTCTTGCATGTCACTTCAAAACCGTGTTTGAAAATTTTGAAATTCAGCAAATAATATACGTCCTCATTACAAAATTATTGGAATAGTACGTTCAAGTTAGACACGCCGCGGTTCCGGTTCGGTCCGGTTCCGGTTCAGAACCGCCGGTTCCGCGGTTCCGAAAATCTAGAACCTGAACCGGACCGGCCAATTAAGCTCACGGTTCCGGTTCCGGTTCCAGCCTGTTCCGGTTAGAATTGGCGGTTCTCGGCAATATATATATATATTTTTTTGATAAATAAAGTATTTAAATAAAATACAA